>JAAGAY010015861.1:0-10324 GCA_011801015.1 Ardeotis arabs
TTTTTTTTTTTTTTTTCCCCCCTGTACTTTACACCTGCAAATTCTCCAGAGGTGTTTCAGGTTACACAAGATCCAATGAAAGTGCAGCCCTGATCCTTATTAGATACAGCAGGGGTCACACAGCGACAAGAGCCCTATTCTCAAAGAGAGAAATCTTTTTTTTCATGCTTCTCCTACTAATAGTTTGACAAAATTTCTAGACAAACATGAAGATAGAATTTCTAATCTCACTCTAGCTGTCTTTTCTTGCATATCAGTTCTGGTTTTCATTTAAATTGAAATAACATTTTTAATTTGGATATCTGACACTTTGTAAGCATCAACAAATCTTATTTATAACTTGCATATTATATATTTTTCAATAGGCTTTTACTTATCTGACCCACTTTTTAGCATTACTCCGCTGTACCAGCTAGGTCCAACAAAGAGCATGATAACAACATAGAAATACTGTGAGGCGAATATAGATTCTGGGTTAACTTGGGCCTGAGCAGAAAGCCTACAGGAGATTCTGCACAAATTACAGTTTTAAGTTCACTTCTCCATGTTTGAGAAATTTGAGCAAGCTTTGCAATTCTCTTGCATTCATCCAAACTTTATCTGAGCTGAAGCTTATAACCTGAAAGAAAAAGGAAAAAAGAAATTATCTGAACCACTGGAAAATTAGACTGGATGCACATCTGCACTGTAAGAACGAATCCCCCAGAGTATTAATGATCTATTTTCCAAAGAAATAGGTGGAAGTGAAGTACCTACATACCATTGAGGTTCTGGGTATTAGATTTTGTCACGCAATGTCTTGTTGTGGTGTTTAAGTAGGTGTGGAACATCAGAGAAATAGTGTTGATATTGTACTGATTTTCACGTACCATCAACAAGAACAAAAGAAAAAATTATTCTTGAGCTATCTATTTACAGATCTTCCAAGTCAAGGGTTGGAAAACAGTGACAAAAGTGTGTATGTCTAATACAAAACAAGTTTAGCTCCTGGCAAAGTGCATGAGAGATTTCAACTTTTGGATGATATTTCAAACAAAGACATAAATAAATAAAGATGATAAAAACCCACAGCATCTGCTGATTCCCTCCTCTCTCCCTCATTTCAGATTCAGGCTATTTAACAAAGTGTTTGTTATAATTAAATGAATATTACATATATATATAAATCACTGTTGTGTTCTCTCTCAGGCTTGTTTGCATAATTTTCTCTGCAGGCAGAACGTGTGCCAGTCCCAGGAAGCAGCTGAAAGACAGCTGGGTTGCACGCCCAGCTTGAACACGTGTGTTTGTCTAGCTGAAGGACGGACATATGATGGCAGGCACCTCCCTGACAGGTGCTGTTGGTTATGAGTTGAGAGCACCTCACAATGCACCAGGGACTGGGTGGTGAAGGGGCCTGGGCAGCTGTAACACCTCTCTCTCCTATCAGCAGGAAAAGAGCCTGCAAATGGGAACAGATTTTGCATCCCCCTTACAGCTGCTCTTCGTTCAGCAGGCTACAGAGGTACTTTTTACCAGATGACACCACCAGTGACCAGGGGAAGAAGAGTTACTGGATGAAAAGCTGCCTAAAACAACACTCCTTTGCATGGGGAATATCAGCCTCGAAAGGCCCAACAAAAGCGCTTCACTGCTCTTGGGTGTTTACTTGGCAGGAGGCTGTGGAGGATGTCAAGAAATCATCACTCTGCATACATGCAATATAAATGTGGAGCATTCAGAGCACTGACTGTGACGCCAGATGTTCACACCTCTTCTCTTTACTTTTCAGTGAGGGTTTCACATGCTGTACAACTGTTTCTGGGCTTTGCTCACTTGGTGTTCGGGAGTCCCTACTGTGCCTAACTTCTGCTAAGGCATCAGGACAACAGAAGTGTCTTGAGGCCAGCAAATACTTCCTCAGTGCTCCTACTGAGAGACGAAAAGTCAAGAAATAAAAGGAAAATGATATAACACTCTGTAAATCAAAAAACTTTCAATCACTGAAGAACCTGAGATTCTGTGGTATTAAAAAGACTTATTTTAAAAAGTAGTAAAAAAGACCCAATAGAAATATAGTGCCTATTGGTGTTACTAACTGTAAGTGATAGGAACGGGGAGCTTAATGCTTTGTTTCCCCCTTGCATGGGGTGGGGGATGTACATGTATAACTGCGTATCACAGTGTGGATGCTGCTTTGGCATTATTTCTGTACCCATGAGATGCAGGTGGGGGTACCCTTCCACCTACCACATTGATGCTGCTGGATTGTGGACCTCTTTCTTCTCTTCAGACCTTGAGAAATTGTAAAAAAGGCATGGACTGGGGAGGTTGATCTTATTTCTGTAGGAGAGACACCATGGCAAACAAGCAGCTTTACTACTGAGCTTTGCTGAGTGTCGCATTTGTGTCAGCCTTCAAAAGCAGTTTCTGCTGGAACGGACTGTCCAGCTGGTGGGAAAGACAGTGGGAGGGTGTGAGTGATTTATGCTGCATTTATAATTAGTCCTTTAGCTTAACAAATTTTCCAGTGTTAATTAAGCCTGTGAATCTGTTGGTGTGACAAGAAGCAACGGCCATTCCCACTTCATGCAGGGATGAGCATTGTGTGGAGGTAAAGGTGTCCAGTCACGAAACTACTGAAGCAAGTGATTTAGTTTTCAAGTGTACCATTGCTTTGATCAAGTGAAAGCCAGGCTACTCTGCCACAGTTTTCTGTGCCCATTGTGCTATTTATTTACACACACATACCCACACACACACATTCATTTATATATATATATATATAAAATTATGATTTTACATATACCCACACACACATATACACATACTTCCTGACAGCTTTGAAAACTTAGCCTGGGATATGGAAGTCAAGCCTGGTACCATGTGGCTTGCATTATGTGTTGTGTCTTCTCACATGACACCATACCAAGGATGGGTAGATTACACATACAAGGCCACGCCAAAGCTAAGAGTAAGAAGCTGATCCTTATTTAGCAATTCTCTAGCTTCCACAAATTATATTTATTTAGTAGCTAGAGTATTTTATCAACATTATTCATTTAATTTTAAACAGGTTAGTACAATCTTATGGCACGGTTTTTGTACAAGAATATTTAGTTGTTTCTGTATCTTGGGTATTTAATAGAGTAAAGAAATTATTTTCTTAGTAAATAAATGCATATCTGGGCAATCCAGAGCAGTTTTAGGCTGTCAGAGGTAACTTAAGTGGAATAAAAAGCCTATGATATAATGCAGTTGGCAGTGTCCCAGCTGTGCACTACAAAAATGCACAGAAGTCAAATCACTAGCTTTTACAAAAACTCTGGGGGTCATGATCGCTTATGCCACTGTAAGACAGGATTAACTCTGTTGCAGCCAGACAAATCTCATCAAGATAAAGTGTATTGGGCCAGTCACTTTTACACAAACAAATAACAGAATTTGTTTTGCTATGACATTGTCATTGCATACTTAGCTTCATCTCAGCTCAGAGTGCTCATTTTGATAAAGGAAGAACTGATATTTTTCGTGGTTCTTAAAGAAATAGCCTTACTGGGTGTGTACACAGCTATGAGAGAGATGTTACTGCACTTACATATTCTACTCCTACAATACTGCTCTTCCTGATCAAGAATAGTATTTATTACATCTGCACTCACAACAGGTCTCAACCCTCTGCTGTGCTATAATGAATGAAGCAGATTCATTCATTCAGATTTGGAGCCAGAATTTTTCTCTGTGGAAAAGGGTGAAAACTGTGTCCATGTGTTCCTGTAGCACCTTATATCCTGCTTGCTGCAGACATTAATGGCACAGGAAAGGAGGCAGCAGAGAAGCAGATACAGAAAGGTAGCTGGGAGTATTAAGCATATCTGGAAAAATATCTATTTTCCTTCTTCCTTTCCTCTCCTCACCCTCTATCCACTCCAATGAAGCATTTATTTTCTGCCTGCAGTGAGTACTGTCAGCCAGAGAACTGCGGGAAAATTGGTAATTGCCTGGTTAAATTGTCTGAAGCCAGAGTCATGGTGCAGTGCTGTCCGAGAGATTGTCTGGAGGCATTAAGTAAAGGGGAAGTATAAGAATAACATGCTTTCTTCTGCTTACAAGATTTAAAGTAGCTCAAGACTCTAGCTTTCAGGAGCAGAAGTCAAACAAGCCAGGCTTAGTGTAAAAAGCTTGTTATTTAGGGTAAAGGGATTTAGTTATAACGTTAGAGAAGTTTTAATAGTTTTGCTCTCTGATCCCTTAATCTTTTTCCAAAGGATATTGGAACGAACTACGTTTTAGAAGGACCTCTTGCAGAATGCCAGAAACCTCAGCAAAGAGAGATTTCCTTTCAAAGATGCAGGATCCCAATTTAGCAAAACAACAAATATGTTTACAGTAATGGATGTTCCATCAAATATTAATGTCAGATTTAGAGTTCAGTTTTGATTCTTCTATTATTCAGCTTGAACAATAGCTGGCTGCTCTGTGTCTGTTTTTTTTTTTTTGTTTGTATGTTTTTGTTTTTGTTTTTGTTTCTGTGTTTTTAAATTGTTGCTCTTATCAGAAGCTCTTTTACCTGGGATATTTTTAGGAAGTTTTTCAGATAGGAGAGCTCCTTGTCAAACCCATGGGTCCTTTCTGACTCTCAGCTTCTGAACAAAAAAAGCCTATTTTCATCCCCAGGGAAAGTTAAGGCTGATATGCCTGCCGCAGTCAAGCAATTCCAGACAACACTAAATGAAACTCTGCCTTGCCTTACAAAATAACTTTCCTCTCTTTGGGTCTTCTCCTTCCTCAAGCTCATTCCCATGCCCCAGGTTGTACATGTGGCACAAGGCCCCACTCTCCCCACACTCCCAAGAAACGGTGCAGAAACTCCTCAAAGTGCTCCCACAGGCCTACTCAGCAGTGTCTCCTTTGGGCTCAGCCTGCCGCATTCTCTAGTGGTCCCTCATGGCCCTAATGTCCTAGAAGTGGTCTCAGGTCACCTGCAGATCACCTTATCTGTTAGGTTTGGTCAATAAACTATAGCTGGTGGATGTTATATTTTGCCTGTCACACCCATGAAGAGTCACAGGAAAGCACACAGCAGTAGCGCTAACTGACCCTACTATGACACCATTCCAGCCTTTAGCAAGAGTTCCTTTTTCCCTAGATATCAGAGTACCTGTTCCCAGAAACCTACCTTGGAACTCCAGCTGGGAAGTGTTAAAAAATATCATGCTTTCTTGTTATTTACACTGCTTTTGGAGAGACAGCTTTGGGAAGGAAAACTCAAGCAGTGTATCTCTGAACAAATGCCAGATTGGAATGGATACGTTTTTAAACTCTAAAGGCAGTAAACCAGACTTTAATGCTGGCTTGCTGAGTTGTGTCTCAGAGGTCATATAATATACAGGAGTGGACCCAGCTTCCAAGGATACAGGTTTATTAATACAGTTGTTGTAGGGGTTAGGACTTTGCTTTGGCAATGAAAAGGGCAGCTAGTCTTGATGTCTCACAACCAGATGTCAAGCTGAGACAAAGGGCTGATTGCCAAATAAAACTAATTTTTTTTTTTTTTTGAGAGGAACCCCATGAAGACTGAAAGACAATGAATTAGGTCCACTTTTGCTTTTGCTGAGATCCTCTCATTGCTCCTAGAGGTCTTGAAGTCATTTAGTTTATGGAGAACCAAGGCCATAGCTATCAACATGTGCTGGAAGGCTTCATTATTGGAGAAGCAAGGTAAAACTCCTTCATTCACAGCCTCATAGAGCAAGGAAACCCTATAAGGTACTAACTGCAATTTTAACTCATGTTTAGAAGAAGAGGCAGTATTCCCATTTGTCTCCAGTATGAATCCATCTCATTCCTGTCTGTTATATAGTTTTCATTTAAAAAAAGTGAAAAAAAACCTCCACAGAATTGACACTTCAATCAAAAAAAAAAAAGAACTAGGAAGAGCCATAAATCTGCAATTCAAACATCTCAGCGTGCCAGGAAATGTGATCAGTTGCATACAAGGGTTGCATCTGCTCTACTTTATTCCCACAGACAGCAAGCTGCCCACAGAGACCACACCTCCTCCCACTCTTCCTCCTGTTCATGTTGCTGAAATGCTGTCGAAAACCCACAACACAAAATTGCCACTGGAGTGTTTTTTCAGCATGGCCCCGTTACCCACTTCAAAAAGGGTATTTGCTGCCTCCTGGTTCAGGGTTCCAGGGCACCAGCATCAGTGTCTTTGGTCATTTAACTGGTTTGTTGGCTGGCCAGCGCATTCCCAAGACAGCTGGCAGCACCATCACAAACCTTTGCTGTGGTTTGATCCATCTCATCCCTGTGATGAATGAGGATGTGAAAGGAACATAAGAAGGACATGGACCAGCTGGAGAAGGTCCAGAGGAGGGCCACAAAGATGATAAGAGGGATGGAGCACCTCTCCTATGAAGAAAGGCTGAGAGAGTTGGGGCTGTTCAGCCTGGAGAAGAGGAGGCTCCGGGGAGACCTGATAGCGGTCTTCCAGTACCTCAAGGGGGCCTACAAGAAAGATGGGGAGAGACTGTTCAGTAGGGCCTGCTGTGATAGGACGAGGGGCAATGGTTTTAAAATAGAGGGGGGTAGATTTAGATTGGACATTAGGAAAAAATTTTTCACCATGAGAGTTGTAGATCACTGGAACAGGTTGCCCAGAGAGGTGGTGGATGCCCCATCCCTGGAAACATTCAAGGCCAGGCTGGATGGGGCTCTGAGCGACCTGATCTAGTGGGGGATGTCCCTGCTCCTTGCAGGGGGGTTGGACTAGATGACCTTTGAAGGTCCCTTCCAACCCTAACCATTCTATGATTCTATGATTCTATGAATTAAAGAACTCCTGTCTGGGAAAGAAAAGTGCTCTTGTTTCTAGGGGGGTTGTTTTCATTGGTTTTGAAAAATCTATTACTTCTGTCTTTTAAGTAATTCCTCTGCAGAGATGCTATTTTAATAAAGCTCTGCAAAATGGCAGCGGCTAGAGGGAAAAGTACGTATGTGCAGGTGGCTTCAAAGGGATATGCTTTTATTATGAGCCTCCCCTGCTCGCCCTCTGATTTAACTTTCTTTTGTGCTCTGGGTCACTCTTGGTTTGTTTCTAAATTTATTGCCTCCTGGAAGAGAGATGTAATGCAGCATCCAATTTATTTGGAAACCCATTGTCTCCAGGGAAATCTGAACACAAATATTCTGATACTTTATACCAGTGCCTGTGTTGTGGAGGAAGGTGAATGCGCTGTGCACAGGGGATGTAACCCTTCCCGTATGAAGCATATCCCACAGACTGCAAGGTTCATTCTCCACTTCTGACTGCTTTCTTTGACAAAGTTAATATTGGCCTCTGGTGAAGATTGGGTGTGTCTTTCAAAGCAGGTCCTGCCATGCAGCCAGGAGTTAGACAAAGAATGACTGTGACAGACATCTTCCTTGGCAGTCGCATGGAGCAGGGAGTGAGCCGTGAACCTGACATATATTTGAGCCTGGAGAGCCCTTCATGAACCCGTGCTGGCTGGGCCTGATCCCCTAGTTGTCCTGCACATGCCAGGTGAGCGTGTCAGGTGTCTTCTAACAAGTCCTCTAAGGAGTCTTCATCTGAAGTCCTCTACTAAGGAGTCTGTGTCTCCTTACAGGGCTCTGCTGCTGCCCTCGTCTGAATACGGAGGGCCAGAATAACAGTGGGTATGGCAGGATTTAGCATCCTCGATGAAGTTACTTCTCCTCCCCACCCTGCAAAGATCCCCACCAGATTTGTGGGTGCACCCGTCTCAGGTGCGCCGGTATCCAAAAGGCTGTGACCAGTCTCTCCCTTGGCCAGAAAGTCATCATCACTGGGGAGGATGTCAGCAGCCTTTATTCAATGGTGGGAGGGATCAGCTGCAGGGAAGCTCTGCATTTTGCTGAGCATTTTTAGCTGTGCATCCAGAAGAAATCAGAATGACAGCTTTTGCTCTACCCATGTGAAGGTCTCTTAGCCATTTCTTTTGCTGCCTGCAGGGAGAAAGGGGCAGTAAAAAGAGTCAAAAAACCTGATCTGGTTACCCTGCCACTCTCCCATTCTCCCTCAAGGGAAAGAGGATTGCACAGATATTAGAAAAAAATCCAAAATCCTTTCCCAAATTGTGATGAAATTGGGAATAACACAATTTACACTTGTGAAAAGATTGCCAGACCGCTGTCTGCGGTGCTTGTGCTGATCCCATCTCTGGGAGGTCCCAGGACAGGCTGAGGGGGTGGCATATGCATACTTCATTTCTGAGAAGTTGCCTCTTCAAGGCAAATAAAAATCTAACCCAGAGACAACAGGCTGCTTTGTCTGAATCTGTAATCCAAATTGCTGCTAAGGCACGGAAATGTCACAGTTTCTTTCCGATAGACCACATCTAATCTGTGTTAGTCCTATCAAGACGCAACTATCCATAAAGCTGGTTTCTTTTGCTCCTGCAGGAATACAAGAAAGGCTGGAAAAAATAAGGGAAGAGTCATCTGTCAAAGGGGACTGCAAGATTTTTAGGAATACAGCTGGCTTTCTGACCAGCTAACATAGGACATTTCAGAGCACTAGCACTAGCTAGGACTTTGCAATGCAGGTTGTTGAGGCCAAGCACTTAATAATCATGCATCAGGCTCCCCATCAATGAGATTGGGATAAACATCTTCCACAGTGCCTCCCAGAAGCTACAAAACTTTGGGAAGAGTTAGTCTTAACTTCTGATACCTCAGTGTTTTTTCTTTCCACAAACATGATGATTAGCAACTGCAGTGTTTGTACCGCGGTTCAGTAGGTAAAAAATAGCTACTTCTGTTTGTGAAGAAAGACACCATGAACTGGGGCAGACAGAGGTAACAAAACCAAGAAGAAGCCACGATCACACCTTTCTGCTTCTCTGCATAATTGGGGAAAGGTAGAAACCAGGCACAATTTGTATTTTTTTCTGTTCCAGCCAGCAATATCAGCCTGTGCACAAACGCAGGAGGTGAGGAGTGCCTCAGGATGTACCAGTGTGGCATCCCAGCATATCTACGCAACACATGGCCTAGGTAGGAAAGTGTCTTTGGTGGAGACAAGTGTCTTTCAGGGAGGCACACGGACAGCCATGTACAATGGCTGGTACAGGCTGATCCAGAAGGTGGCTTTTGGATGATGATGGCAGGCTGAAAGAGCTCAAGAGACACCATGGATGTCGTGTTGGAGAAGCCTGAAGATGAGGCTCTAGGACTAAAGACAAGATCTGCAAGTTCAGAAGTTTAGTGAAGATGATTAGTAAGAGATGAGTTTTGGAGGTGCTCTGAGAGGAAAGATAGTCTGCATACATAGTGAAGGTGTGGATTAGTCTCATATCGCAACATTATTCTAAGGCTTATAAATGTGAAGAATCATTTTTTTTTTCCCCCTCAGATAAATTTGGGCTTTTTTTTCCTTCCACTAACTGACTTCCTTGTTGTTTCTCCGGAAGAAAATTACCCTGGATCTGAACTTGCCTTGCAGCACCCTCAAATATTCCTTTCTTACAACAGCAAAAAAATATCTGTATCTGTGTGTATGTGCATGGTAGAGTAATTTTGAAGAGAATTAACTTTGTCAAATGACATAAAAGAAGCTGACAGTTTTGTCCATTTGTAGTTGACGTCACTCTGTGGCTTCTCCAGGATGGTCCAGAAGCCTCCGCAGGTACTAAGGTGTCTGGGGAGCTTGGCTGAGTGTACAGAACCATCATCCTTAGATCAAGGACTATAGGGCGGTGTGTTTTCATTGCGATCATCACCTTCATCAATAAGTGATTATTTATAAGTTTTTGCAGAATAAACAAAACAAAACAAGCTACTTAGTTCCCTTCTTAAGGCATCTTCATAGTAATGTGGCAAAAGGAAAACAACTGCTTTTGTCAAATATCAAAGAAATCCAGAAAGAGACCCTTTTCTAGTTTTCAACACATTATTCAGTAACCTCTGTCCTACAAAACCAGTAAAGTAGAAGGAAACTTTCATTACCAAAATTTATGCCCGTCAAAGTATTCGTGGCGAAATATAATTGGCACATGTACAAATACCTATCTTCTTCTTGCATTTGCTTTTTGTGCAGAAATATATAATTGACATAGTTTCATTCTGCTCCTAGCTCAATCTTTTCATTTTCGTCATGCGTACACACATACATACATGTAAATACTCTTAAATAAAAATAACTTTTCCTGAGCAGCCTCCCTTTCTCCTTTCATAAGCATGGTTCCATGGTTTCCTCTCAGCTAATTAACAGGTTGTCTCTAGGTTTTCACCACTTTTTCACAGGAAGATATCTCTGTCTCAGACCTGCCTTTTTTTTTTTTTTTTTTTTTTTTTT
>JAAGAY010015862.1:10013-33276 GCA_011801015.1 Ardeotis arabs
GAACTGCATGAGGTTGGCACGGGCCCACCTCTCCAGTCTGTCCAGGTCCCTCTGGATGGCATCCCTCCCCTCCAGCGTGTCGACGGCACCACACAGCTTGGTGTCATCGGCAAACTTGCTGAGGGTGCACTCTATCCCACTATCCATGTCGCCGACAAAGATGTTGAATAGGGCCGGACCCAACACGGAGCCCTGAGGGACGCCACTCGTGACAGGTCTCCACTTGGACATCGAGCCGCTGACCACCACTCTCTGAGTGCGGCCATCCAGCCAGCTCCTTATCCACCGAGTGGTCCATCCATCAAACCCATGCCTCTCTAGTTTAGTTGCACTAAAGTTTAGTTTAGTAATGCACTAATTCATGTTGGATGAAATACTCTATTCAGTCAACTCCCTCCTTTTCCCATGTTTTGTCCTAGCACTTCTCACATAGGCAGTGGAGACAAGGCTGGATTTATCATTACTGAGGGAACATTAGTATTTTACCCAGCTACTGGTAAACTGTTTTCTCTTAGCTACCGATTTACTCAGGTGCTGGTTGGAGCACCTGTTTTCAATGAGTACGCTGAAATTCACCTCTTCTCTACCTGAAGGAACTTGAATGTGCATTTTCTAGAACTCAATAGCTACAAGCTGCTTGATATCTCACATATCTCTTCCGCTCAATATTATTCAGTGAAGAAAAGTCACCTAGATCTATTAAGAATACTTACTGCATTATATTAATAAAATTGTATGGTTAAAAAATCTGTGGGTGTATTAAGACATTTGCTGATTGGAAGAGAACAGAAAGAAACATGAAGTTAGAGAACAGTTCTTTTTTATGAGTCAACAACACCACAATCACGGGATTAGAGGTATAGTAGTAAAACTGTAATCTAAGCAGCAGAAGAAACCTTTATGAGGACCCTTCAAGGGTGATGGCACTCTACTGGATTTGGTTTGCCAGGGTAGGAATGACCAGTATTTCCACCATATAAAGATGGAAGGAAAAGCAGACCTCAAAACCTTCTCAGAAAAAGATACTTCAATACTTCACCTAAAGGGTATTTTTTTAGCAACTTCCAAGAGCTGAATGTGCATGGAACTGAACAGTTTGGGAGAGTTTGGATGAGCATTCAGATTTTGAAGCTCTTGAGACATCCTTGTCACTTGTTTTTCTGTGTCATTTAACCTGCAGCTGGTGTGCATTCACATGTGCCTTTGCTGTCTTCAGGCTGGAATATTAACATATTCTGTGCAATTTTAATTCTCTGGCTTCATTTTACTACTTACATATCATGTGGGATTCTGCTAGGAAATAAATGGGCATGTTGCCACAACATCGCTGTGATTTGTTTTCCTAACCCTCAGGTTTACTTCTTTTTAGCTGCCAGCATATCTGTATAATTTTCTGCCCCTCCCCTGTAACTATCCTCTGAGGAGAAAGCAAAGGGATAGGGGGAGAAACATGCAGTATTGGACCATTTGAGGTGTATAAATAATGCAGCAGAAATCATTCAGGCACAAGTGACTGAATCAACGTTTTTAACCCCGCTGCCATAAGACTGCCTGTTGCAGCCTCATCTTCTTGCATGGCAGCAGAGCCAAGGTCTGTAATTAAGGGGCAACTGGGACTTACAATTCTCTACTGTTCTGTCATGCTGAATAAAAGCAACTCGAAAGCTTCTTGTATAATAAATACTTTTTAGATCTTTTGAAGGCCATTTGGCCACTCTTTTTTTTTTTTTAGTTTAGCCACAAAGTTCGAAGCGCTATGATCTCCCCCTCTCTAACAACCATAAATATGTTGGCCTCAAGTAACTAGCCAAGAAGTCTAGAATGGAAAATACAAAGGAATGAAAACATGGGCATACATTTAGAACCAAAATGCATGCAGTTGAATACTCAAGGTGGAAAGATAGGGATACTACTAAAAGAGAAGAAGGCCCCTTCAGATCTATTTTGGAAATACCAGCACTAGTATGGAGCACACCATTAACATCTTCTTTCCTCTGCCCTAGCCCTGATGTACCACAGGTGCTCTTCAACTTTCCTGCAGTTTCTCCGAGATGTTCCTGCTGGGCAGGTTTTACAGGCTGAAGTTTCTTTCTCCTACACCTAACATCTTTTTCTCATCTTTTTATGTGCATCTAAAAGCATGGCAATGTCAGGGCAAGAGGGAAGTCAGATAATAGGTAAATCAATGTCAGTTTACTGCCTAATTGAGAAGAAGTGGAGAAGAAGAAGGGAGAATTTTCCTCCCTTTACTCAAGATTTTTTTAATTTAAAAAAAAACCTCACAACAGTTATGAAGATTCCCGTAACTATGTTGACTTTTCCCAGGAAGGTGTCTGGCTCCCTCCCGTCTTCTGACTTGCTGCTTTTATGGTACATGATCCTCCCTGCCTAGTGACATCTCTTCAGGGATGGAGGGAAAGTGCTCTAACTACATGTATCCCATAGCTTGAAGGTGAAAGTACTCAGGTGGAGCTGGAGATAGGTGGACACAGTCCTCCTGAGACTGACCAAAGAGACTCTTTCCTTGAGGAGCTTTTGAGCAATGTGTCTTTCATAGAATCACAGAATCATAGAATGGTTAGGGTTGGAAGGGACCATCAAAGGTCATCTAGTCCAACCCCCCCTGCAAGAAGCAGGGACATTTCCAACCAGATCAGGTTGCTCAGAGCCTCATCCAACCTGGCCTTGAATGTTTCCAGGGATGGGGCATCCACCCCTGGAAAACCCTACCATCATCCCCCTTTCAAACCCTACCATCATCCCCTTTGCTGTTTTCCAGTTACATTTGTAAGAGAGCCCTTTGAGTGGGATGCTGGGAGATCCAAGAAACTTATTTTGGCTGGGCCTCTAACAAAACAAAAAAAAAACCAAAAAAAAAAACCAAAAAAGGAAAAAGCAATTCCTGCTTTCTTCTACTAGCTAGTTTTCAATTGCAGCCTTATTCAGCACAGCTGGTAGCACTTTTCCAGCCAGAATAACCTGACTGTCTAGTGCTGAGCACTCAGATTTCAATGCACAGCTTTCGATACAGTCCTGCATAAGTAATGAGATAGCTCCTGGGAAAGACACACACTTTTTGTATCAGAGGGAACATCTGTAGATAATCCCTTCAAGTAAAAACTTGTCTTTTAGCTACCTTAGCAAGCCAATAAACTATATGAACTGTGTAGCAGTCTGCCAGATGTGTGTAGTTGTGATGAATTGATGCCACAGCTGATTCAACTGTAGAACATAACCTTAGCACTTGCTAGACTTCAGATTTGTCAAGAAGAAAATCCCTTAGAGACGAAGCAAAAATTGATTGTATGAAGTGCATAGCACTAAGAGAAGTTTATTTTTATCATAATTTGTGTCCTTTAGTTAGGTTGTTTCATTTTTTTCTTAGTTCCTTATACATACTGTAGCAATTGGTAGTAATACTGAACTCTGATGAATGTTTCTATCTACCTATAGGTTGAATTATTTTAGGATATTAATTCCTAACTGGTTGATTATGGATGCAAATAGATGAAATTGTTTGATCATCCACATTTTTAGCTGTGCTGTAGCATGTTTGATCAGAAATTACATTGCAGTACAACGGCTGATGGATTTAGAAAGGGAGGACAGACTGGCAAATGGGTGATTTTCATGCTTTAAATGCTGAAATAAATTAAGATAATGAAAAGTAATACATTAAAAAAGTAAATCCTTAAGATGACATTTCTCCACTCTCCTATTTGGAATGCAATAATCAGCTATGATTTCTTGGTGTCCAAGCTCTCATATATCATTGTCATACAAATGTTACAACCAACAAAAATGAGAAAAGTTATGTTAGGAAAAATTCCTTTAGTCAAGCTATTCTGTCTTCTTGTACTGTTCTCAGAGCACGCCTTTGCTTTTGTTTTTCTGAAACCTGTTTTGAGTTATATCTATAGACCAGATCTGCAAATCACCTACACTTGATCAGAATCTTTTTTCTCAGTCTTCCTCATTTATTGAAGTAGAATTAGAGTAATTAGACAAAAATCAGGGAAATTAGATTAAAAAACCCCAAATCTCTGTTCAGCTTTGTGTTTAGTCTTGAAGGTACTGTTTTGGTTGATGAGAGCACATTTACTAGGCTAGGGTGAAACCTGCAGGATCAGCTTTCTGCAGGAATGGGGTCTGGGGAAGGTGGTATGGTTTTTGTGCATAAGCAGGCAAACAACCACCAGGCTGAGCACAGAGTCTTTGGTGGTAGCAAGTGGATAACCCAAGTCATCTTTCCCTCTCAGGTGAATGGTACTGAAGAACAAACTCACCAAGATGGCCTGTGGGCGACGAAACTGGAAAAGTGGAGTGTATAAGGGTGAAAAAGAGCAAGGCAAAACTTCAGAAGGATGGAGCAAAAGGGTAGAAGACCTGGAGGTGAAGTAGAATCAAGAGTAAGTGAAATTGCTGGTTCCAAGACCAGAGGCAAAAGGAGTCTTGATGAGTACAAGATGAGAGGAAGGCCAAAAATATTAATCATGGTGACAGTTTGAATCATATTTTCAGATTATCTTCCTGCACTTTCTCACGGGCTGATTTCTTTCTGAGCTGTCTTTTCTCTTCCCTCCTCTATTGCTCTCAAATAAGCTCAGCTGGAAGAGTTGAGAATGAAGAGTTAGTGAGATGAAACTGGAAGAACTATGAAGTTACAACCGGTAAAAGTACAAATGAAAAACTGTATGCTAGCACAGTTTATATAATATCCTCAAAAAAATTGCCCATTAATATAGAAAGATCAGCATCTGCAGAATAGTTTCCTGCACATTTATCTCAATTCTTTATCAGTTTTTCTGTTCTACTGCTCATAAGAAATGAACCTCAGTAACTGCAACTTTTGCAGTGGAAGGGTTTTTAAGTAGTTATTCCTTGAAAGGGAAAATAGTACTGACAGGGAATGAATCTTAGTGATTGTGGTTTGTGCTACGACTGACTTCCTTAATACTTCAAAGCTCCACAAAACTTTTAATAGGTCTTTGCAGCGTCCTGCTTGTCAAAGTATTGGCTATAGTGAGATGAAGCTAAGACAATTATATGTCACTGAAACTCCTAAGCCAATGTGACCTTTGATCTATTTTTATCTTTTAACAGATTTTATTTGTTTATTTTATAAAGAACTGACTCAGTTGCATGACATAAAATTGGCAATAGAGATTTCTCAGTACAGAAGAATTAAACATCCTTGAGTTCATTCTATCATTTATTCCTTCATTACTGCAGAAGTAATCCACTGGATATAAAGAATTAGTTATGGTATTTGGAATTGTTTAAATTGTTGTTCACCATATAATGAAATGTTTTGTGCAGCACATCATTAGTTTAAACACAGCTATGCCAGGTACTACTGAAATATTTTCATGGACATACAGAAATATAATAATGGCCAGATCATGAAGCCTGAAAAACAGCAGTGACTTCCAAACCCTGATACTCATTAGAGATAGGCTTAATTCATTTAAATGCCATATGGACTTCAGCTCAACTGGTATCAGTTATTTAAAGGTCTAAGCGAATCACCTAGATCCTCTTTATAATCACAGACAAGAGAAAGTGTTCAAGCAAAAACTTTCATTTTAACTGCTATTCTGCCTCCCACTACAGTGGGAAGAGTGAAACTCACTCAGATTAAATGCATTGGTTGGTGGGTCCAAATGCTGCATGATCTTAAGAAAAATGAACATGCCAAATACCTACCAGAAACCAGCTTAGACAAAATATTTGGATATGTTATTCCAAGACAGTAAGATAATACTGTGTCCTGGTTCTGGCTAGGATAGAGTTAATATTCACCTGAGCTGGGTGGAGAACTGAAGCTGGTAGCCCCTATGGTTGGGATAATTAACTAATTAGCTAACAGCTGGGGTTAATTTATGCAAATTAGCCAAAGGGTTATTCTATCCTATCTGACATCATGCTCAGTATATAAGTGAGGAGGGTGCTGAAGGGAGTCTCCTGTTACTTGGAAGAAACTAGGTGTGGAGATTTGTTGTAAGGCATTATACTGTATTTGTATTCTATCACTGTTTTGTTTTCTTTTGTCATTGCTGTTAAATTTACTTTTTGTTCAATCTCAACCCACGTGTTTTTTTTTCTGTTTTTTGTTTGTTTGTTTGTTTACCAATTTTCCCCCTGTTCTCTCGGAGGGTGGGGGGAGTGGGAGAGAGACTGCGTAGTCTGGTCCTAATCGGGGCTGAACTATGACATACTGCAAAGGGAATTGCATGATACTTTGATCTTGCTTTAGCCAAGGATTGCAAAAGTTTGGAATTTAAGCAGGAGTGGTCACACTGAATTCAGTTAGGTGCTTGTGAAACATTGCAGAATAGGGGTGTGACAGAATAAGTGGCAACAAGGGTATAATGTAGGGAATGAGTTGGGTGGTCCTGGGCTCTCATTTAAGCCTAATTTATATCAGAATGACTTGAAGTAGGACTAAAAAAATAATCAAATACTTTTTCACTTTGCAAGATACAATTGCTTTAGAAATGGACAGCACATATCTGTTTGCCAGAGAGATTTTTGAGGACTTCCAGCCTCCTCATCCTTTTCCAGTTGTCATCCTCAACTGCAGGTGACTAAATGGTAAAGGGAACAAACTCCATGATCTAAAACTGAAAAAAACATTTTATCTCCCTCTGCCCAGACAGGCCACATTGGACAACATCTTTCCGATATTAGACTATTTAGTTCCAAAAATCAACTGTGCAACAAGCCACTCAGCCAGCAAACCTGCTTATGAAAAACAAAGCTTTGAACAAGCAAATACAGAGCTATTCCCAGAAATGATACTGGGAAATACATTGCTCTTAGCTGTTCTTCTTGCTTATGTAAGGCAATTAGAATGAAACCCTAAAATGAAATATATATACTTTTACTTGTAAAGGAAAAACTTAATCCAGTTAATTTTTTCTTTACTTAAAAAGAAAAGGAGGGAAATGGGCACTAAATGGAACTTTGCACAGCAATAGCTCCAGGGAACAGAGATTGATTGCCCTCTCAGTAATTAAAATCACATAATAAGCTTTCAGTCACCACCAATGCAATTATTCAGACTTCAGCAAGTGCATATTGAAGGCTTGATAAAGTTTTTAGGTTACAGTTGAATACAGTAGTAAGGATCCTTTCCCCTTAAAATGGATGCAATTAAAGATCTCTGAGTAGTTATTTTCTCTTCATCAACTGAATAAAATAATACATAATTCATTTAGTTTAAATAAATTTTATATTTTTGTTTGTTTTGTCTTTGCTGATCAAGAAAAAGTGATAAATAGTCACATGTTTACTGAAGCATTACATTGAACATGAACAGAATATGTGATTTTCAGACACTTTAGGACAAGCAATGAAATGAAGAGCTGAATTAATAATAGTTTACTCATTGATCTTCTTTTATCCAGTTTCTAGAGGTTAGCAAAATCCTTAAGAAGGACAAAGGCTCATATTCATTTCTGTGCTTTACCTGAACCAATGTGTCTCAGGAAGCTTCTCTAAATGCATTCCATGCTGGTATAAATACCATCATCCTACAGTGAGGTGTCCTTCCTCTGTCTTGTTGGTCATATGTTGTTTCGTATTAATATTAAAAGACTCACTGGAGCAGGGACTGGAATGAAAATGTCCTACATCCTATGAGAGTGCCCAGTAGGTCAAGCTGGGTTGTAAAATAATTCGCTCCTTCACATGATGGTTCAATGAATTTTAAATAGTTTATGCTGAACGCAGCAGCTCTAACAGACTGATAGCACTTTGCTGGTGTGTGGCAGGTGTGAGTTCAGATCCCTTCAGGCAGAAAGGCTTGATTCCTGGTCTCTCATGTGGTGAATAAGTGCCTAAGCTAGTGGATAAAAAGGAATGGTATTAACATTATTCCCTCAAATACATTTGTTTGGCTACAAATATTTGGAGAAACTGGAACAAGTTCATGAAGAATTTCTAGTTGAAAGAAGCAATTTTTTCAATACAAAAGTTAGTTACATAAAAATTAAAACAAACATGAAACACTAAGTTGCAGACAGGATCTCTAATTTTTTCTGTATAAAAAAAATCTTTAGTTTCAGGGGTACATCTTGCTAAATAATTAATGTCATTCCATATGAGTCTTCCTTTCCTCACTGTTAAAGATCACTCCCCCAGTGTTGTGCAGCATCAGTATACTGTATCAGCAATTATTTTCTGTGTGACTCCAGATCAGTAATGAAAATATTGAATGGTGGCAGGGCCAGTTACTGTCCCATGCAGATATCCTGAGACATATACTTCTCTGATAGAAAGCCCCGTGGGCGTCTCATCTCAGCATCCTTTAGATTCCTGTGCCTGAACGCTATTTAAAATCTTGTTGGTGGCCTGAAAACTGTCTTCCAAGTGGATGGATTCCCATAAGACAAACCTTTCTCACCAAGACCTAATCAGCAGGGCTTGCGAGACACCTAAACACAGAGGAAAAAGACAGAATATACTCAACTATGTCAGAAAAGTGATTCCTGCATTTCGTCTCTGAACCATATGGACGAAACAGTAGGAGAGAAGCCGTGCTGCTGTTAACCATGCCATGACAGTTTTTCCCTTCTGCCTCCATTATTGTCACTTTGGTCTCATTCATCTCAAAATTATGTGGGGAATGGGGGGAATGAAGATCTAAAACTCCACACATTTGTTATTCTGATGAGTTAGTTCTATTGTTGTTAATCTGCCAAAGTGCAGAAGGGAGATAGTAGATACCATTTTAATTATTTGTTCTGGTACATGTGCAAACCTCCCTAGCGCTACTCATTTTCCTATAAGGGGACTTTTCTGGTGTTGGGCAGAGGAAGGCTCATCCAAAGTCTAATGTGCCTACACTGTGTCACTGAAAATCAAAAATCCTATACAAGAGACAAGGTTGTTCTTAAGTCACAGACATAATGAGATTTCTCTTTTTCCTTTTCTTTTTTCTTTCCTTTTTTTTTTTTTTTTTAATATGCCTTGGGGTATGCAGTGTAACTGTAAAGTCCCAGAGACTCAGAAGATCTGTGAGAACATATCCAAACTGACAGGAGAGATGGCATTGCCCTCTGGGACTTTCTAGCTTTGTCACACACTTTACAATGTAAATTATGGGTAAACAAGAGAAAGCTTTTCCATTTTAAATTAGAGCTTTGTAGACCCAGTGGGAACTCTCACCTTGTTCCGATGTGCAACAAGAAAAAAGTTATCTGTTTACTTCAAAAGTTTTGCTATTTGATGAAGCAAAGAGCCCAGCTACTAAGACAGAAATTACTTTGGAAGAGGTAAAAGCTCATTTCCACTGACTTTGCATAGCACAGTCACTGAATGGCAACGATGGAAAGAGCAAGGCCTGCACTGGGTGTCTGTGCAAAGTACAGTGGTAGGTGTTCAATATGCTTTCGCTGAAGTTATCATGAGAGCTGTAGTTGCTAACAGTCAAAGAAAAAAAACAGTAATGGCAGAGTTTGTCCCACAGGCAGGTTAATTTTTGCAACACTACCTCAAATTGTCGAAGATGACAGTTTTCATTGTTTAGGGAACAAACATCAATATAAGAAACTGAAAAGGAAAATATGTTTATGCTGATTTTAACTACCTTTTGACGTGTACATCCTCACTGATTAGATCCACAGGGATATACATCCCTCCTTCACCCTTTTCATTCTCAGAACTGGCAGGTAAGAAATCCTGGATGTTTCTGTCTCCTTTTTATAACTGGATTGCATCCTGTTTCTGTTGTTCTCTGCAGATACTTGATCCACAGGACAGCTGACAGGAATGCTACCACCCTCCTCTTGCCGTCCCCACACCAACTGCCTGCAGATGTCAGCCATCTGTCCGTCCCATCCACACGGATGCAGGCAGGCTGCAGCCCGAAGTGCACTGAGGTGGGCAGGACTGCTGCCCTCTGCAGGGAGCTGCGAGCGGAAAGATAATGTATAGAGGGCTCCAGTCTCCAAAATTGATCCCAAAAGGAATTTACTGTTGATAAACTATTTGGTGCAGAGCTATACTGAATGGTTTAGGGTACTGTCTCAAATGGAAACAAGTGGAGATAAGGGACTGTACATGAATTGTACAGCAGTGGAGGCCAGTGCAGTAGAAGCTCGAAGTTTGCGTGCAACAAAACCAAGGAAAACAGCCATTCTGGAGCCAAGGAAAGACCGCCCTTTGATGTGATCCTCGATGACATTAATCAAAGGAGAAAGGAGCCCAGTCATGGGTTGCTGTGGGAAGTGACATGCTGGTCCTGCCTGTGGGGCTGCAGGAACAAGGGATGGGTCCTCCCTGCATCTCAGGTCCCTACAAAGGTCAGGGAACACAAGAGGGTAGGTACCACTGACTTTAGTTCAAAAAATCTTTCTGAAAATCAGGCACATGATAGATTTGATGTTTAACCTCTGTCTGCATTTGCCTTCCCTGATCGTCAAAGACTGGGAGAGGAAATTGTCCAGCCATGGCTTGGCACCAGGTCCATCAACACTTGGCCCTGCCTCACCTGTGCTCCACGCACCATACTGCCTGGCTGAGTAACTGATAGACATGCAGATCTACCCAGCCCTCTCTGGCTCCCTTCTGCTGCCCTCTTGGCTGGCTGTGCTGTGCCATGGAAGAGAAAGAGACCACTCACATTGGCACCTTCCCTGCACAGGGGTCTGCCAGCTCCCACCGCCCACACCTCAGCGTAGAACAGATCTGATTTCTTTGGTGAGTTTTAAATGAACAAATACTTAGGGCTTGGACCGTCATATACATTTATACACTTTACATAATATACTGATTTGTCGTTCAGGATTTCTTAGTAGATCAAAGCTGGACAGCAGTATTTGTCATGGGTAAGAACTATTGACTACAGTATGACCAATCATTGAAGTTTTCATATAGGATCTTGGCCAGGTTTCAAGGTCTGGTTATACAGCACTCTCTGCATATGACATGCTGTCATATATTACAAGAAACAGCTAGTCCATGGTGCTAATACACGCTGCTGGTTTTTAAAGACAGGAAAAGATAGATTAACATCATGTTTTGAAGCACAAACATGATGATTTCTAATATATTACCTGAGAAACATGTTGCCAAGCACACGACTTCCGTAACAATAGCAATGTTACTGTTTGGATCAAAAAAAAACCCAAAACCAAAACCAAAACCAAAAAAACAACAAAAAATCAGACACTCACAGAACTGTAAAAACTATTGTGTTTCATTTGAGGTAAATTTTATCTGTTCTGAGCAATTAAGTCTCATTTTCAGTTGAATTATAGTATTTTACAAATGCTATAAATGTGAATATGCTGAAAGCAGAGAAGTTTAAAGTACCATTGTGTACTTAAATGATAAACAATTGTGGCAAATCTGCCAAGGTCCCGCACTTCAGAGTAGCTTGATAGCACTGAGCAAAGCCAAAGCAATAAAGCCAAATGCTGTGTACTGATACTTCAAACTTTATATGCATTTATGTCAACACACACAGAACAGCACCTCATCCATCGTGATGAACGGAGACAAAACAATTGTTTGGGAAACCTGCACTGGATGCAACTGATGCTTTAAAAACAATCATAAAAATGAGAACGTAAACCAAATCCTATTTGTCCATAAAGGCAGAAAAGATGACAACTTTTATAGGATTACTAAATTAATAGGTGATTCCATTGTTTTAGTTGTTTTTTTTTGTTCTCCCTTGCTGTCCCTCTCTCCCTTACTATCAGCAGAGCAGGAAGGCAGGCTAGGAAGGCAAGTGTTCTTCATAAAGAAAAAGTGGGGTTTTTTTCCCTCTGACTACCTTCACAGAGGAGAAACTGTCTCTCTCTCTCTCTCTCTCTTTTTTTTTTTTTACATAAATTTCAGTGGGGGGAAATCTCTGAAGTCATGCCTTGGTACTGGTTACAGGTCATGGCACAGCATTGTCTTCTTCCATACGAAGCTCTACAACTCTCAACTCAGAGGTAGCCAGGAGAGGGAAAGCGATATTCATTGTGTGAAATAGCTGAAAACATGCAGCTGAGTTAACCTGTCCAAGTGCTGGTGGCTTGTGCTCTTTGGCAGCTCACTAATCCAGCTTTGGTAACATACCATGATTTGAGTGGGAAGCTAAAAATTGTATGGCACACTTGGTTAGGATTGATCAACTCTACTGGTAAAGTTACATGTTTATTTAGCATGAGAAAATAGCAGGCTTGATGAATTAGCTGAAGGCAGGCTTCAGGCATTGTGTCCTCTGAAGGATTTCAGATCAGCTTACAGGCATTCCCAAACACTTTGCTAGGCAAGGTTAATTTTGAAAGGCCCCACAGAGGATGCTAGGGAAGATATGTAATATGAGAAAGTCCAGTTACGACACAGGCAGAACCCCTCACCATCAGTGCTATTACAGCCTGATTGCTAATTATCTATTTTATGGGCTTACTATGGGGAACAACAGGGCACCTAGATCTTCTGGCCCTTGGTCTATACCTACTCTATCTGTTGCTCATTGCAGTCTTCAGCAAGCTGGGACTTGATTTTCTCATGTTATCTGTTAAATGGTGATAACTGTATCTCCCCTCTTGCCTCCTAGGTGTTATGAAGATTTATGGATGACTGTGCAGTGCTTTCAACATACAAGCCTGCCAGGAGTTATTACTGTTGCCTATTTTGAATGTCTTGTGTTAGTTGGTACCAAAGAACAAACACATTTTATGTTGTTATCACCCTTCCAGATGTTTTGAAACTTGGATCATGGAGTAATTTAGAAAACCTTATGTATTACTGATTGTTCAACAAACCTGAAGGCATTTCTTTAGCTAGTAATCAAAGATATGCAAGGGCTTTTCATATTGAGGCTAGAATTGCCATTATTTGAAAACCCCTATTTCCTAATGAGTTCAGGGACTCTTTTCTTAAAACTTTATGTGAAGATGCAAATGTTTGAATGTGTTTTCTCTGTTGTGATTTTAAGTTAAGGATATTTTAAAGTATAAATTGAACCTGGTGTTTTCTATGGAGGAATACTGAGAAGTGACTGCTCCTGAGGAGTGTTAGTTACTTTTGATCTTCTTTTCTAAGAAGAAAATGAAGGAAAAAAAAAAGTACATTAACCATAAAGGTCATGTCACACAGAGAAGTGTTGCTCAGTGAGAGATGACCAGTCTAAGGACAGCTTTTAGGAAGATTAATTTAGAAAAGCATAATGGACAAAAAAGCAAGAACATCAACCTAGAAGGGTTTCACTTGCATTTCATTAGCCCTTCAGCTGCTGGATCTTCATAGTAATGGAGATGATTAGAAAAAAAAGAAAATAGAGGCTTTATCTTTTTTCCTGTTTTTTTTTTTCTTTTTTTTTCTGTTATGTGAATAATGATCTTCAGCATGGTGCTCAGCTGCTTACTAAACTTGAGTGCCTACAGCAGAACAGACATTAAAGCAGCTCTTGGAATTGCATAGGTGGTTGTGGTAGCTTAAGTTCTCTGTTTGACAAGGAACATCCTTGGAAGAGGCCCTGACATTGAATCTTCCATTTTTCACCAGTAGCAACCTCTGAGTTGTTACTGGTGAAAATTTGGCTTTTAATATAAGAACATATCAGAAGAGTGGCTGTGATAAATCCAAGCAAAGATCCATCTTGCTCAGTGTCCCGTCTCTGGAAATGGCTAACAACAGATGACCAAGGAGGAATAACAGAACAGGAGAGGCATACAGTAATGCTTTTCAGGAGAGTCTCCAAGGATCAGGGACCTGTGCTTCAGACATTTCTAAGACAAGTGTCTTAGAATTGTCTTTAGCAGGTGTCAGCTGAATCCACATGTCCATGTCTGCAACCCCCGACTGCACAGAGCTAAGCTCATCTTAACTTCCTCCTGATGAGATTGACCTGACACCTCTGAGTAAATGTTTATTCACTGGTCATCTACTTGCAATATGACATAATGTAAGAGATTATTTGAATCTGCTCATTCTGTAATGATAATTCAGCATTAAATATTCATAAAAGTTCTAGGTAGATCACAGCAGGGCCAGATTAATGAAAAGGCACGCTAATGTATGCTTGGCATCTCAAAAATGAGGAAACTTCTAAAAGTAAATACTGCAAAAGAAAGATAGATTCACAGAATAGCTTTAATCTTATTTAGCTATTGGTAAACTCAAAAGGAACATATTTGGTCAGTTCTTTATCCCTTTGGCTTATGTATTATGTCATTTACTCCCTGACTTTGTAAAAGAGCTGTCTTGAAAACTTAGATCAAAGTCAATATCACTAATAAGAAAATTCAGAAGTGTTGGCCTTTTATTCTGTGTCCCCATAACCCTTTTGGACCCTCAGTCTCACAATGTAGTAAAAATAAACATTCAGAAATATACATTAACAATAAAAGATTGTTGTTCTCTTCTACTTTGCATATTAACCTCCTCATGAAGGATTTGGTGCTGTTTCTGCTGCTGCAGCAAACAGCAAGATTGACCTAAAAAGATTTAATCTAATCTACTTTTTCTCTTCTTGTTATTTAGTTTTGTGATTCAAGTACAACTCTGGAGATGAAACTACTGAAGAAAACAAATATTACATTTTAGATAAATTTATTCTCTATCCAGCTCATGTAAATCTAAACTGTTGAGATTAAGTAAATTGTAAACAATCTATGTTCTTGGTAATGGACATAAAATGCTATTTATCAGTCTCTGTGGTGCCAAAATGAGGTGCAATGCCAAAAAGGGTGTAAATATTGCCATTTGTAATGCCATTAAAATGGAAATAAAGGAATCAATCATGGTTTGTTGTGCAATTCATAATTTAGGTGAAGCTTGTGTTACTTATTTGGTGCTGCAGATTCAGGTTTGACAGTCCGAAGATGATGATGCACCATTTTTTATCAAATATTGGTAGGACATGAGGCTGTAAGTGAAATTTACAAGGCATATTTTAAAGTGTGATGAAAAGCAGACATGCCCTAGATAGTCACTAATCTCTGATTTAGGCATTAAATAGCAGTCTTGGCCATTTGAGATAGTTTCTTTTATGGTTCCGTCTTCATAATATCTCAGGACTTTCTAGTAATTGATTAAGCAATGCCATAACCATCTGTTTCATGTTGTTAATTCTCTTCCTCATCCTCTCATGCATGCAGTATCATCGATGTTTATTGCAGTTTATTTTTTAAGTATACATCCAACTGTCTATGCCAGTCAAAACCCAGCTGAAGAATGTGCCTTGCCTTTGGAGGACATGAACATAGGAATGTTATCTGTGCTGGTCAAGAACAAGAGAATGAAATAAGTGGTAAACTACAGAATTTTATAACTGCACTTGTTATTAGACCTGATACCTAACAGGCTTGGTCAGACATGGAAAAAAATGTGTAAAAAAAACTCCACCTGGCAAAACACCTGAGAAAAACGAGGTATGAAAACTTAATTACATTTCTTTTCCAAATCATCATTTTCATTGTTACTATGGAGTGTTTTCATTTAGCATTTTTCTTCAGTAATGCTGATATTTTGAAAAAAAACAAAACAAAAACAAAATAGAAGCACTTTTGCTCTTCTCAGAATTTCAGGTAGATGTAATTTAGCACCTGCTGAATAATTCCATGTTATCTCCTACAGTCAGACGGGGAAGATGTTGAAACAGTTTAATAGAAGACAAGTTCCATTTTTTGCCCAGACTGTTAGAAACCTTCTAATTTCCATAAATGTGTTAGTGGGAACACTCTAGACATAACTCTCACTTTTGACTTGCACTTATCCCTTAGCATATTTTTTTTAATGCTTACAGTTTACTTGCCTCATATATTTATAGAAAGCAATAAACACCCTCTCAGGATTCAATTTGCCATGCTTACTTAGATTCTTCTCACAAAGTACAGAAACTCAGCCTTATATTCTTTCTCCATGTGTCTTCTGGTTTGAACTCATCTTTCTTTAGTGTAGGGGATCAGACAAGTTCTAGGTATTGTAGGCAAGGGTTTAGCAACGCCTTGTACAATGGCACAAAAATCAGCAGTTTTATTGTTCTACCAGAAGCCTCTCTTCTACACATCATAGAGTCACTTTTACATTGCTCTAGCCGTATCACATGGGTTACTGCGTTATTCCTGAGTTCAGAAACACATATGATCCTTCTCTGCTGTTCCTACAGGAAGACATCCCAACTTACTGTTGTTTTTCCTAGGAGTTCAGAACTGATATTGCTAGTTAATTTTACACTATTTCATTACTTTCTATTTTCTACTTCTTTAATCATGACTTTCTCTTTTATAATACTCCAACATTCCCTGCCTTGATGCTACTTCCAGTGTTGTGCCAGGGATGGATTTCATGAGCATGAACTGCAGTATAATATGGTCACTAATGTAAACAATGCCTCCTGATGAACTACAGTGGTAATCTCTTTCCACCTAAATATTCCTCCCTTCAGCCCTACTCATTTTCACTTACTGTTTATGCCATTCTCTTCCCCTTGATAGGACCCTGAGCCAGATACAGCTGTGAAATGGCAAGACCTTCTTGTTGCAAACTGCCCCAAGAATTCACAACATTTTGAACTCAATAAATCAGCTTTAGTTAGAATGTGAATAATTAACTTCCCAAACAGAGAAAACACAACACAGCTAGGCAAGACAGTAGTAAAAAAGGGCTAATTGGTATTTTCCTCCTGCCTATATGGCTCTTGTGGAAAGCTCTTTCCTTCTGGGTTTACCCTCAGTTAGCTCAATGACTTCCGAGTTCCATCAAATTGCCCAGTCACCTCTGGCTGACTGGAAACTCCTCTCCTTTCTGAAACCTGTTTGTCCTCTGCTGTCATTACAGGAACATTTGAGTTTCTTTGAGCTCCAACTCCCAGCCCTGCATATTGCTTCTCTCCTTCCTTGGCCTGTCACTCACAACAGTCTCTCAAAGCTGCGGACGTTCGGGCATGTCTATTTGCTTCCACAAAAAGGGACAAGCCTCTGCTTCTTCCAAGAGTTGCATCTCACCTCCTCACTCTTTTAACAGACTATAGCACAAATGAAGAGCAAATAATTAAAATAAATCATATACTGTTTATCATGTATTCCTTTTGGTTCCTTTATTAATCTCTGTGTTTGCCAGCTTAACTAATATTTATGTATTAACAGGAAAACATCAAATATTTACTGAAATTCAGATGAATGTGATATACTTAATCTTCTTTGGTAAGAGACCATTAAACAGCTCTTCCAGGTCAATCTTTCAAGAAGTCTCCTTAACACATCATGTTAAATTTAATCTCAGCTACCTCTGAGCTAACTTTTCGCTTATCCCTTCCTTCCAAGTCTGCTCTCCAGCCTCCTATCTTGGTGTTTAGGTTCAGAGGCCTGAAATTGCTCACATCACTTTCCAAAATACAGATACCTCCTCTCCTGTCTTCAATTACGCAAAAGGACTTGATAAAATACTTGCTGTAGGATTTACAAATTCAATATCAATTCTGAGGAAATTACCTCACTACTTGAACTATGTTTCCTAAGTTTTTTCTATTGCAGTTTTGACAATTTGTGATTTTGAAGATGCATTCTCACCTTCTGGTTTCATTTTGCATTAATTCTGTAGATCCTCAGTCCTGGAAGCTGATCCGAGTATATTTAGCTTTGGACTACACCAACATTATCTTACTCTTTACCTCTTTAGTATTCTTGTGTCCCATTTCTATAATAATTTATTTATATGGCTAGACAAATTTTCTCTCTACTTTCTTTCAGAAAGCTGAATTCAGATTGATTTTCTTGTCATTATCACAGCAAACTTTGCCTGACTTGATGCTCAACATATAGATGTCTGTGAGTTTTTCTATTCTCTTCTTATTTTTAGTACCCTTATTATTCTCAGACTTCTTTTCCTCCAAATATTCCAGTAGATGAGACAGCTCTTTGCCCAAGGTTTTCATTTGTTGGAGAATACAGACTCCTGATCATGTTAGCTCCTTTGTTATGATGAAAGTCCATTTTCAAGGTTTTCTGTGTGCCTTCATCCAGCCAATTTTACTACGAAATTTCTTTAACTTTTCAATACTTGGTTATTCAAAACAGTCTTAGCTGTAGACCTATGTTTTTATTCTCCTATTTTGCTGGAACAGAAATAGCTCATCACTTCTCAATTCAAGATTATTTTCTACAACAAGCATCTGAATTGTCTAAACAGCATTCCTTTTCTTGTTTCAGTGACTATGTAATGAAGAAATCTGACAACTATCATACTCAACTGAACATTTTCCAAGCTGTTTCTACTGATGTCCTCTATGGAACAATTCTGGGTATTAATTCTCTCTCTAATAACATTACAGATTTACTATCTGTATCCAAAACACACCCAGTTATTCTCTGCTAGACTGCTGGCATCAGTCCAGGGGAAGCTGTTTTACTATCTTTGTTTTATGTCCTTGTAAAAAATACACCTTAGGAGATAAAAATTAAAATAATTTTATTCCCACTTAAGGAACTTTTGCCTGAGTGGAATTCATTATTTTATTTTGGGATGCTTATATGGAGCTTTGACTAACTCTCAGTTCTGCATCCCAGGGAAAAATGATTAATTTTATGTCCATCTCAAGTATTTCATGTCTGAAGTAGGCTGCTACAGTAGGAGCAGAGGATGCATCCTGCATCTCGGGGATACTGATGGGCACATACCTGTTACTGGAGTGATATACCAACTTGAGGCTCAATGCAGTGATAACAAATAACAATACTGAGGGATAATCCATAATCCTGAGTTGGGCAAATCTTAAAATTTTAGTAGGTGTTTGTGTAAAGAATAGATGCAGAAATTTCCTTTGCATTTTAATAAACCAAGAACAATTCTCTACGTGACTATTTAATGAGTGGGAAGACAAGAATGTATTTGGGAGTGAGGGGGAGAGAAAACAAATGTAAATGACACTGAGCTTTGTATTGCTGATTGCCTGGTATTGAGCCCTAACTCAATTGTATGTGATGCAATATTTGTCTCTCATCTAATTAAAGATGAATCAAAACAAAAAAATGTTTTCTTATTCATCTGAAAACATTAATTTTACACTCAATTACTCTCCTTTAGAGTGGAGTTTTGCCATTAATTTTGCTTATGGCTAAGTGATACTGGAAGTTTAAGTTGATCTAAGTTCACACTACTACCAAAGGGCAGGATGACCCCTGCCCATTCCTGCTAAAACTGTCAGCTCTTACCTTATGGCCTCATTAGTGCCCATGCATTCTGAGTGGACCTTATCCACCTGAAATATCATTCACTCAGTAAGCTATGATTAATTCTAAGTTCCTGACCGAGGAACCATGCTAGAGCCAGCAGCTCCCAGCTGGCACCTGGGAAAAGGTGCGGTTTAGCTTAATCTGATCTTGCAAATGATTTTTCAGAAAAGAATTGCATGAAAGTGGGATACTTCTGCCTCTGCTATAGTCTTACGCTTAGCTGTTAGATCCAATCTAATATGCTATAAACATGTGAAAATACAGTGCATGCTGAAGGTTATATTTGCCTAGCTGTGATTGCGGTGCTTTGAAGGGATATTCTCTACCACCTAAATTTGTGAACACACAGATAGTTTACATACTGTAACATCTAGTGATGCATGAAGATACCGCTGGCCATCAGTTTCACAAAAAAACCCCACAACTGAACAGTTTAGAAAGGACACTCTGGGCTTTTATCTTCATGCCATCTTATGCTATCTTAATGCAGGTTCATAAACCAAAACAATCTGAGGTGTATATCCGTAACTTCCTGCTAAGAGATAAGTTTTGCAAGATGTGTACTTTCTGCACAAGGAAAGAAATCAAGTAAAAAAAAAATATGGACAGTAGTAGATAAGACTTTCTTTTGACCTTTGTTGCCAAAGAACGAGATTGCAGGCAGAAATTTTTTTTCTGGCCTTTGTAGAGAGCATTGCAAATTTAGGATGTGTTTCTGGAACTACTATTGACTGCTACAAGAGGTTGCTCTTCTCCTTGAACTCTTCAGGTTTTTTTCCTGTCAATTGCTTTCTCTGTTGGTTAGATGCTAGGAAGAAGAATGTCTCCAGAGACAGGGATAGTTTTCTTGAATGGTTCTGTTTAGAAAAGTTTTCCTGCAGCAAAGAGAGGAAGAGATTTAGGAACCAGGCATTGCAATATAGAGGACAGGATAAGTCTAGATCTTATGTGATCTATTTTTATTTACACTGAAATATTTTACACCTAGGATGATTTGTTGCTTGCCATAGTTCTGATACCTTGAAGCACAGCTATATTCAACTGGGGGTGTTTGCTCTCTGGTTAAGTACCTGTCAACGGGAAAGCTCTTGCAACCTCTAAAGAAGGTCATACGCACTCCTGGAAACAAATAAGGATACCTATATGCAAGGACTTTCCTTCTGCTGCCAGGAATTAGATTTAGCAATGCATATATATGCAAAGGTTTTATATGACCAGCATTCACACTTAAATTATTTCCTACCTATCCTTCCATTTAGTGACCTGGTTAAGAATTTTCATTTCCTAAGAAGCTTGACAAACTCTCTGTCAAGTAGCACAGTTGTTTAGCACTGACACAGTATGGAAAGCTGTGCTACAAGTATGCATGCAGACACTGACAGGGATTTGTGCAGTCAGGGTACGTGGCCACTACAGCATGGTGCCAGTGGGTCCTCATGCCTATTGTTTCATAAACAGCCATCACAACTAGAAAATGACCTTTCTCTCATTGCTCTCTGCCTTTCTTCAGGAGAGTGTGGCTGGCACAGATTGTTTCTTTTTTGACTGGGATATTGAACGGAGGTAACATAGAAATTTGATTTAGACAGGTACACCTGTGAGTAAATTTCATTTTTATGAATGCCTCAGGACAGTGTAGCACACAAATGAAACTGAGCTGAGATGCCCTTGTTTGGTGGGATGACCTCAGTCCCTTGAGAACTGGGGCAGATCAAGACATTCTAGTTTTGAGCCTTTTTCTGTTCACTTTCAATACAAGCAGGTTCCTGTATGAAATGTCATTCCAAATAATACATTGAGATCTTCTTTATACATGCATAAAAACCTCCTTGTTGTTCTGGAATTGCTGGTGCTTGAAATGCAGGGAGGGATGTGCCTTCCTGTTACTGCAAAAGAATTAACAGACTTTATTATAGGAACCTGAGGCATTTCTCAGTTAATTACTATCAAGGAACATACACAGATCAATAAAGCAGGCTTTTTGTAAGAACCATCTATTTTTTTTTCACCTGGATGAGCAAGCCAGAAATCTACACTGTCTTATTTGTATCCTGGCTGATCCAGTCACCACTACAATATAACACCAGAGAGTCTATGGGGATACTCATGCCTTGAGCATTTGTCATCTTGAGAGTAGTTTCTGTTTGGTGGGGCTGAAGGTTCCCTCTGTCTGACCCTACAAACAATGAAGGGATGTGGAGAGAAATGAACTAAAGACTTACTGTAGCTCTAGCAAATCAAAGCTACAGTGAAAAATAATGCAGAAGGGGTAGCTGGAGCTGCCTGATAACTCATACAGATTCATGGGGAGACCGAAGCCAGTGAATTTAATCTCTTGGTTTGTGGGTGGTGAGGAGCAGCACCTGGACAGCATGGAATGTCATACAATGTGGCAAGAGAAGGAAGAAGAGAAAGAATATTAACCTGGAAGCTGTTTTTATTTCTGAAAATAGACTGGGGTTTTTTTTTTGGTTGTATTTCTTTTGTTTGGCTTTTTTTTAAAAAAAAAACCAAACAACAAAACCCCAAAGTTTACATCTTGTGAGTGTCCAGGCAGGCTGAGAGGATAGGTTATGTTACTATGTCCTATCTGCCAGATCCAAATGCAAAAATTTAGTTTGGATGGGTAAGATAATTTTATAAGTCATGTTGCCACATTACTCTCTTCCCTGTGTAGCTCTGTATTTTGCCTGTGTTTTGGAAGCACAGTCTTCAATCACACACACACACTCTGCAGAGATAAAAGCTGATTCATCTGAAAACAGGGAGAAAACAAACTGCTACCAGCCTTAAATTTGCTAGTCAATGCATACCTCCCTCTCTTTCCTGGATGAAGGTCAAGTGAAAGATATCTACCAGGCACAAGGGAAGGGGCAAAACTCCAGGCTGCCAAGATTCAAATGTGTGGTGTCATCTTGAGCATATATAGGTGCTCAGAGGAGGCATGTCCCCCAAGCTTCCTCCATAAATTTTCAAGGAATTCAACTCATTTCCAGCTCTTTGGTTGCACCCAGAAGCACAAAGTAGCCAACTCCAAAGGCAAGAGTTATGTGAAAGACTCTCTAGGGGACCTGAGGTGGATAAAAAATTTAAAGAGAGAAAGCTGCAAAGGTGAGTTGTGTGAACAAAGCCTGATGGCTTATTGACCCTTGCTGCAGTGCTACCACAGGGATGACAAGGAGCAATCCTGTAATTTTTATACCTAGGAAAGAGGAATGCTGTAAAGCACTCAAGCAGGGAGTCCAAAAGAGGCCATAACTATTGCGGTCCTGAACTTAGAGTTGAAGGAGAGAGCTTGATGTTTCGGAGAAGGGTCCACAACAACCTTCTTGAGTAAGCAAAAAGTAAATGGGCACATTCACGAAGGAGCTAGCTACCAGTCAGGGCACAAAATTCTCAACAACTCCCCTTGCCAAGGACTGCTGGGAATTATTACTGCCTAATGCCAGGTCACTATTCCTGCTCCATGGATGACACTGGAATGAGGAAGACACTGGAATTTGCTTTCCCTATTCTCCATTCTTGTACCATGAAGTCATTACATCAAATGATGTGTCTCCACCTCTAGCTTGACTGTGAAGAAAGTGCTAGCCACCACTCCACTCTGTGCTGAACCTGAGACTGCCTGTAGATCCTTTGAAAATTGGAGTGAAATAAGCTACGGGGGGGACTGAAGTGGAAAAACATTTCATTTTGCCTTCTCAGTCTGAAGTAGGTGCTAGACTGCTCATCTGGGCCCGTACTGAGGTACTTCTAACTCTGCAGAGGTGAACATTGCTAAAAAAGAGTGTGTCTCCGTCACCATAGGCTTCCTTCAGAGGTGCAGAGAAGAATCATTTCCAGACAGCAATTCATACAAACTATTTTGGACATCTCCTTTAGACATCTGACAGAGAGCTTGTGGGTTAAGATCAGAGGATGGGGACGGACAGGGGATGATACAGTGGGGGTCTGTTACAGGCCGCCGGGCCAGGAAGACAGAGCAGACGAAGCGCTCTATAGCCAGATAGGAGCAGCGTCGCGGTCACAAGCCCTGGTCCTCATGGGGGACTTCAACCACCCCGACATCTGTTGGAGAGACAGCA
>JAAGAY010015864.1:0-10447 GCA_011801015.1 Ardeotis arabs
TTTTTTTTTTTTTTTTTTTAAATAATTCTTTATTCCCATGGGAGGGAAAAGAGTTACTGTTCAGGTTGCTGGAAAAGCCCATGTCCTAGCTTTCCAGTACCACAAAGTTTCCTCTCTGAGTATCTTTATTTTTCTAAAGAACTCAATAGTTCATGCTGGAACTCTTAATGGCTTCATTACCAACATCGTGGACCAGCTTTCATCTGATGGCAACCCTTCCAAGTGAGGCAAGATCTTTTCTTTCTTCTGTCTCTTTTGAAGTGGTCCATTTTCACTAAGCATTATCTAAGCTATTTCATTAAGCCAAAAACTATTAAGCTATTGCATTAGTCCAAAAACTGTTTTGGTAAATATCTCCCAGATCAAAAAATCTTCCTTATCTAGGAGGAAGGACTGCTGTCAGCATTTCTAGGAGATAGCACCTTTGACCAGGCTTTAAAGCTCACGGAACAGTAGCACAAAAATCAATGATGCTTGCTCAGACACAGTCACACTGTTTCCAGTTCTTGTCATCTGTTTGTCTAAGTAACTGTTCAGAAATAAAAAAGATATTGCCATATTTCTGTAAGCAATGCAAAGTACAGTAAAAAATAAAGGAGCATCAGTGTTTGCAACTTGCAGTCTGGATAAGCAAGTAAATTGGTGATAGCTTTGCAGTTTGAGTTGTCATCATGTCTTCAAGTAAATGTGTTTGTATTGAGTCAAGAGGAAAAACAATCTTAAAGAGCAAAGAGGAAGAAGGTGAGAAATAAGTTGTATGGTCAGTGCAGTTAGCGAAGCCTGTTATATTCCTTACTGCAGTAAATCCACTAGTATACCTGTGTCCTTGCTGGCTCCCCATGCTCTGTGTAGCACCTCTATTGCAGTTTCATTTACCTCAGCGCCTTCCCTGGGCTGGGCAGAGCAGGACACGTGGGCAACTGGCTCTGAGCTGTGTGCCTGATAAACAGGGCAAACAATAGCTCTGCTGATCCTGGCCCCTGCCTCCACCCTCACAGAAGCACTGGGCTCAGCCAGTGCTTATTTTAAAAAATAATCTTTGGAGGTACCAGTCCTTCTGTCAGAAATGTTTGAATTTGGCAACATTAAAAAATTGTCAACAGATGGAGGCCAAACAGCCTGGCTGGATGCTAAGTCCTCGGGAAATGAAGCTGAATCAACTTCTCATCCAGCTTGCATGTTGAGTTCTCTGTTCTTGCGTCTCCTTGTATTTCACATAACTCTTGTCTGATTTTTCAGTTTGTCCACTTTGGAACTGGACTCTCTACTGGTTTCACACAGTGAGATTATCATCTTCCATCTGTATAGTTGTCATTCCTGTATCTGGAGCAATGACCAAACAGTGAAAGAGAGAGATTTCCCCCCCCCGCCCAAGCTTTTTTTCAAAAAAAAGTTTCCCTTTTAACAGATTTATTGTGGTGTGCAAGATGTTTTTAAGCAGCAAAGAATAGACAGTTTCACCCCCTACTGATTCTTCCTAGGGTTGTTGTTGACTAACCAAAACTCATGTCAGCACTGAATGATAAAAGCTTTTCTTTAGGATTGTTTACTGAGCTAAAATAAGTCTTGTTCCCAGGTGCTAATTTGTCTTTTCCCTAATGATACTTGCATTTTGGACTATTGCAGAACTGTTTCCAATTTTACACAGTACTTGATAATAACTTCTCTCCTATTTCTTCTCATCGTTTCATTGATTTCTTGTGGCTGTGTGTCAGGGAGGTCATTAGGGAACGCTAGTGGGTAGCCAACTCCGTTTAGCTTATCTTTAATTTCTTGAGTCTTTAGATTCCTTTTTTTCTCCTTGTATCAGAATCTACGTCAGGAAAGGCTTGTAGGGACACGTAATGTATTTTTTAGGTCAGCTGACATTGCTGTGAAAAAGGAGACAAGCTTCTAGATCAAACCTCTCTAGCCTGAAATAAAATTACAATCCTTGAGCTCAGTACGGGTGGAAAGAAATTAATTGCTGTGAGCTCTGCTGCAGTGGGGGGAGGATATTGAAATCTGTTATTGCTTGTGGAGTAGAGAGATAAGTTGTCTTGGCCATGGAATATGGAGGCATCATAACCTAGAGATGGAGGAAACTAATGAGTAATAAAGCCACTTTCCCTTTTGAGTCAATTACTTTAAATGATTGTGAATTTTTAATTTCCAGCCACGTGCTTTCCTAAGTTTTTAGGATGAGGAGTGGAAAGTTAGAAGTGGAATGGTTTTGTTCCGTGAGGTGTTTTGCTGGTAAATCATTATTTGAGTGTTCACTGCTAGTCCTGCTGTTGTTTTTCACCTGAGTAGTTTTGGAGAAGTAGTCTTGGGGCTTTGATGTTAGTCTGGGAGCTGTGGATTTGGGTTTGAATTTTGATTGTAGTATGAGACATTTATTATGGCCACTGGGAAACATGTTTGCAAAGCTTTTTATTTTTAGCTCCGACATGGTTACATGTGTCTGTTGGAAAAATGTGCTTCTGCTCACAAGTTTATTGAGGTGGTTGGGTTGTTTTAAGATTCAGAGATGAAAGTGCTTCACAGTATGCCTTTCCAGTAGAGGTTTTAACCATATAGTTGATATAAATTATAAGCCGTGCCATTTGTGATAACTGAGGACGTACAACCAGCAGCAGTGGCTATTGAAGTACGTTTCAGTGTTGTTTGTTCAGCTCATTCAAGATGTTGATATGTTTTTGTGTAGCTCTGTCTTTGGGGAAAGTTCTCTTCAGATCAGGAAAGGAGTGCAGTGATGAGCACCCTCACAGCACACGCTGCAGTTCTTGATATGCTGCCTAGACGTTCTGGCTTGTTTGAGTTTTGCATGGTTGTTGGCTTTGTGACAGTAGGTATGTTGGTCTGGTGGACCGGAAACCAATATCCTTGTAGGCTCTGGGAACAGTTTGATAGAAAAGTGTGTGGTTGGTATCACACATCGGATGACTTGGAAAGAATATGAATGTTCAGACTGAGAAATAGATGTCATCTGTATGTTTTAGCAAAAGAACAGTCTTGATTGTATCTTAAGAATTTCTTTCCTTAAGTAAGCCCATGAGGATTTCAGCATATTTATGACTGTTCCAGTGCCTTTAGACTAAGGCAATGTCAGGTTAGGATGGACTGAAGATATTTAGCAGCATATGGATTCTGGAGTTATTATTTTTGTAAGTTCTTAAGGCAAAATATGGTATCACAGACTGATAAATTCGTGATCTGACTTAATATGTTTCTGGTAGTATTGATGGCTTTGATGGAGGGATGATTTAAATTATGTAGTTTATAGATACAGTTAAATTTGTCTTGAAGATAACTGTCTCACTGAGTAGTAGAGAAATTCTTTAATGCATTCTGATGTTTTTTGTTCTGTCTATTGTACTTGGATAAAAGACCTGCCAGGCTTCTCTGTCTTGGGGAGCATATAAAAAAATTCCTAGAGTAGGAGAATAGGGTTGCTTAGTTTACTGGGAAGAGAACTTGAAACAACTTTTAAGGTGAAGAGGAATCAAGTGAGAGTTGCCAGCTTGTTTTGCTGATTGTCAGGGTTTGGGATTACGTGTAGCTCTTCCTTTGGTATCTAGGGCATGGTGGGATTTAAGGCTAGAGTAGTATTTCCCTGAAAGGCTACAGTTGTGGATTGTTTCAGAAGAGGGATTGTAGTGGTGCAAGACATAGGTGAAGGGTGTCTGGTTTGATATAGGGTTGGATTTTCTTAGGAAATTGTTGAGTTTGGGAGGTAGGGTTTGATTCTATAATTAATAGAGAGATATATATATATATATATTAGTGTTTAATTTATTGGCTAACGTAATCTTGTCTGGTCTGCCTCTGCTACTTTTTTTCTCTTGTTTGGTTTTCACAAACTCTTTATAGGAACTTATCAGGTATTTGTAATTTAGGTACTCTGACTAATGGATAGAGAAAGGATATGGAGATTACTCCCTCTCCATGGTACACCACTGTATTCTGTCAATACTCCAGCAGTGTCAAGAATCAAGAGTCAAAAGATCTATGCTACTGTGGGTTTATTTGAGAAGTCCCTTTTATGCTAAGGGAAATGTGATTTTTAAAAACATACCTTAGAGTTATTTGAGCTAAAAATAGTTAACAATGGATGGGAAACAGCTTTCTTATTCTTGTTGAAATTTATTCCTGCTTAAACGAAAAGCATCAGAGGAATCCCTGTCCACTTAGTCATAGCGTCAGTTAAAAACCGTTACTAAAAGCAAGGGTATTTAGACTGCCTCACTGCAGAAAGATAGCATTATGCTACTTATAGTAATGCGTATTGGATATTTGCTAATCCCTTTATTAAATGCAACCTCTTTTCTAAGGAGGTCAAAACACAAGGGTTTTAATAGTTTTGAAAAAATCCATATACCTTTGTGCACATAAAATACTGTATCTGAGTGAAAAAGGAACCTTAGTAAAACAGATGCCAATTAGCTGTATCAGGCAGAGGGTTAAGCTGAATCTGCAGCCTCTTAATAGAGAGGCAGTAGTACAGGAGTCCGTAGGTTTTTGTCATATGAGCATTGCTGAAGTTCCTGGACTGGGAAAAACTGGTACTCTAGGATCTTTCAGTTGCTGAACTGATAGCATTGAAAGACTCTCTTGGCCTAAAACTTTGTAAGGGGTATCTCTGGAGTACATAAAAATACTGAGTAGAGGGTTTCAATACCTGGGTCACACCTAGATGATGCCCAGAAATCGTTGCTGTTCAAGGGACTTGGATCATGACATCTTTGTAAGGACAAGGATCCTGACAGTTCTAGCAACTAGTAAATTGATGGAGCTTCTTCTCGAATCCTGGAGTCCAAGACGTGGTTTTCTGAATGAGCAGTTTTCAGTGGCAGGAATGCTTTAACATTGTCCTTCCGTGCCACCACCTTCTTTTGAAAAAAACATTATGCCTTCACAGTCTTTTGAGGGTAGGATAATAAAGGTGGCTATCAGGAAATTGGTGGAATATTACACTTTAGAGTAGTCCTACATTTATTTCTACTTGATACATGCAAAAGTCTCTCTCTATATTAACCATTAAATATTCTGTTAGCAGCTGCATGAACTCAGAGAAGTTATTATTTTAGTGACCTTATTTTCCTCAAGCCTTCATGCACATCCCCCTAAAGTTCATAGGAGTACCAGAATTCGTAAATTCCCAGAGTTTTTAATTTATATGCAACTTCAAAATGCATGTTTTCTTTGATAATTTGGACAAAATGTTCTGTAGTTCCTCTTGTTTTTTTTCTGAGTCCCATATGAGGAAAAAACCAAAAGACAAAACAAAGAAGCAAATGTGCAAAGAACAAAAACCTGAATCATCAGAGAGTTTTTTCCTTTATTCCAGTGTTCTGCATGTCAGACTTTGCTTCTTTTTGTGAAAATTGGTTTTATTGTTGGCAATTTTCCAGATGCAATGAATAATAGAATACCAGATGTCCACTGCCGAGAAAAATTACAGATGAGTAAACACTTTACTGAGGTAGCATAAAAATCTATTAACACTGCTTTTGGTGTGTCTGTAGACTGTGTGCACTCTGGGCCCGTTGCAGAGATGAAAGTCCAAAGCTTGTGTGGCAGTCTAAAATGTGTTTGACTGCACCAGGGCTTCCTGCTTTCCTCTAGATGTGGATTATTTTGCAGGAATAAGCAGTCACTCACTGAAGTGCTTGAGTGTGAATTTAATCACTAGATTTAATTTTAATTATTGTCACACATGGATTTGATTGAGGGTAAAGATACAGAAACATTAGAAGAAATGGGAGGGTAAGAAAAGATATCAAGAGTTCATCTAGTTCTCACGCTTCCCCCTGCAGCAGGCACAGTTACAGTTACACCATATTTTTTCAGACCCAAAGCAGGCTGTGTTCCCAAAGCCTTGTCTTTTTTTCCCCAGCTGTTTCAATCTCCTAAGAATAAGCTTTTACCACAAACTTTGCTGTGTTTGTTGTACCTGACAAGTATGACCCATCTATTTGGGAAAAGAATAAATCTTCAATGGTGGATAATTCACATTTTCTTGAGCAAACTAATTATTAGAGTGCTTCACTAGTCGCTGTCAAGTTTTTCTCAGTGTCTTACCTGAGTTTTCCTTGCTGCAGTTTAAACCCATTTCTTATTCTGTTCACACTCTGAGAAAAAGTTTATTCTTCCTCTCCATTGCCTTTGCAGCAGTTTTTATATACTGAAAAGGAAGTCATCCTTCTTTAGTTTTATCTGTGTCCAGCTGCACTCTCCTGTTGCTTTCCTGCATACAGGTGTTTTGGAGCCTCCTGGAACCCTGGCGTAGCCCAGTAAAATGAACTATGCAAAACCCTGAAATGTTTTATGCCATGTTAGTGAGCTGAATTGGCTGACTAAGAAATCAGCTGAACAGGATGGCCCTTTTTTAGGGGTAAGCATTTCATGTCTTGGTAATTCAGCTATGTTTTAAAACTTCATCTTAAGGTATAGTGAACACTTACGCTATCCCTACTATCGTTCAATCTTTGCCAGTTTTCATTGATTACCCAGTCTTTTGTTTAGAGGATGACTCCACGGTTTCTATGATAGGCAAAATCTCTCTTGACTAGATCTGTCCCGTGGGCTTTTTGTGACTGTTAATGCTCTTGAGTCATCTTAAAAAGATGAATGAGTTTATCTTCTGAGGACTCTTTCTGAGTCTTGGAAATACAGGTGCAGAGCAGCAGAAGACTTCAAGGGTCCATCTATTCATGCTTACAATTTGTGGATAGTAGAACCCAACTTTCTAGAGCCCTTTTAATTATGTGTATTTTAACTTCAAAGCAAGTAGGTAGGAAGCTGGTAGATAACCGATATCCTAATGGACAGATGGCAAGGAGCAAGCTGTTAATTTAGACCTTAATCATCCAGATATTGACTAACACTAGAACTCAGTGCCTTATCTTTTAGTTTTGTGCAATCAGACCATAATTATTTGTCTTATGAGTGACGGAGTGCCCGTAGCCCCCAGTGATCTCAGTCACAGTTGTGAACGCTCAGTGCTGCAGAAAATCAGGTCAAGTGTCTCACTGGGTGTCCACAGGGTGAGGAGCAGTTATGCCTGAAGAGTCTGTAAGAATAACAGAGGGAAAGCAATCTTGTTTTCTTGTGTTCAGTCTGTCAAATTGATTTTATTTTAAAAAAAATCATAATTACAAGTTGAAAAGGATAAAATTTCTGTTGTTGAGGAAGCTATATCTACAGACAATCCCTTGCCACAAAGCATTTGATAAGTATCTTTAGTGTTAGACATCCTAGGCATAAGAAAGCAGTATGTGTTAATATAGTTAAACTATGGAAGTAAACACTGGAGATGATCAAATGAAGTTATCTGAGTGATGCGCGACATTTGAATCAACTACGCTATTATAACCATGGTTAAAAGATGTATCGGCTTTCCTGTGTAATCTCAGTGTCAGTGCCTCGGCTCAGACATGCACAGTACAGGAATTAGCTGCTACTTTGTGGAAGTAGTAGCAGAAGATACAGAAAACTGATTGGTTTTGTCAGTTCACACGTTTTTAGAGACAGAAAACTAAGTATAGAAATGTCGTAGTATGAGTTGGAGGTTTTTGTCATTTAAGAATTTTATTCCCAGCTCTGCAAGAAGTGATTTGCGTAACCTTTCAGTGCGAGGTCTTGTATTTGTAATTGTGAAGTGCAGAGAATAATATTGCACACTAGACAGTGAGACTTCAGATTATTTTTCTGGCTGACTGGGCAGGACCTTTCTAGGCTAAAAGCCTTTGGAAGGAAGCAGCAACAGCTGTTTTGCCTGTAGAGTCAGTTCTATGTGTTGGTGCAACTGAGGAGGCAACTGAAATTGAAGGCAAAGTTAAATGGACAGCTAGGGGCTGCAACGAGATAAGTCTTGTTCCTGCATGTATTAGTAACACATCTGGAAATATCTTTAAAGAATAGGGGGGAAAAAAAAACAAAACCAAAACCAAACTTCAGTCAATGATAATGGACATCTACTAAATGCTTTAATTTTGTGTACAATCTTGTTTTGTTTTTCTTGGCTTCACATTGTTTCTTGTATTATGCACATTACCTCTGTGAGCTCACTTCCCTATTTTTTGTTTTATGTATAACTTATTGACATTTTCAGAGGAAAAAACAATTGTCTATCCCCAGCTTACTGTTCTGATAACACCATCCTCTGAAAGACCCGTAGCCAAACTGTATGCCACACTGTTCAAAGTTGTCTCTTTACTGCAAAACAACCTATGTCCATGCCTGTCTTGTACTGGGGAGTCCAGCACTGGGTGCAGCGCTCCATGTCTCATCAGCTCTGAGCAGAGGGGAAGGATCACCTCCCTCAATGTGCTGTCAGTGCTCTACCTGAAGCAGCCCGAGAGATACTGTTGGCCTCTGCAGCAAGGACACATTGCTGGCTCACGTTCAAGTTGGTGTCCACCAGGATATTTGGATCTCTTCTGGAAAAGCTACTTAATTTCCAGACCCAAACCTGCAGGTCCCAAACCCGTGCATGGGGTTGTTCCTTGCAGAGTGCAGGACTGTACAGTTCCCTCTAGTGAACTTCCTGTGATTCCTCTTTGTCCATTGCTACAGCTGTCCAGGTCCCTCTGAACGGCAGCACAAACACCTGATGCATCAACCAACTTTCACAGTTTTTTGCTGTTGTTGTTGATGTGCCTTTGCAGGTTGGGAACTGCAGATCCTACTGGATATTAAATGGATAACAGCAACAGCAAACACAGGCATTTGGGAGAGGGATGTGGAATAATAATATGTCCAGTATACTTTTGAAGGATGTAGGAAATGAAGCATTGCTATGCTAGCCTAGCTTTTCCTAGTATTACCGCCTTCTATCGCGGTTAGACTGGATTAAGAATATTGCAGACCACATATTGGCAGAGCTTGCTATGCAATTTTCATGTTGAAGGAACTCACTAGTGCTTAGTGTTAATTTTTCTATCACTTGGACTTTCAATCTTTGTTTAAATACTTACTAAAATTTGATAATGTGGAATTTAGCTTTTGTGTAGAATTTGAATGGTATTGTCTTAAAGGTAGGCTAAATAAGCATTGTGGTGTTTGGCCGTAAGTGATGCAATGTATTTGCAAAATCAGAGCTGGAAGAGGTGATTTGATTTGACTTTCAGGTCAAGTGGCTACAGGGCCAACATGAATTAATTTGTTTCATGATCTGAACCTGTAGTAGAAATAAAGCTTATGTTTATAGAAATACATAATCCGAAGCAAACTAAAACCCCTGAGTGATGAAGAATGCATCACAGCATTTTGTTAATTTGTTATAGGGTTAGTTCCTGATTACTGTTTTTCTAGTTCTGCAGGATTTAGAATTTACTACAGGATTTAGAATTTCCATTTGCAGTTTCTAAATATGCTAGTCACTTTGCAGATGGGATAGCTGAGCAGGAAGGATTTAAGTGGTGTGCCCAACGCCATGCATGGGGTTGGATCAAGTAGTAAAAGGTTAGAATTTGCCTGCATGTAAGATCCTCTTTTCTCTCTCACCTCGTTGAGAGCTTTTGGAGCTCTGCCTTGGAGTGCAACATGCTGCTGCCGTCTAACAGGATGGTTGCTTGCTGCTGATGCAGGCCTTTTCCTAGCTGCCAAATGCTGTTGTTGGGCAAGATTATCGAGGGGACAAATCTTGTCTCTAAACTGAATATAAAAAAAACTTGAGTTTTACATGTCTTGTTTTATGGTACTGTGCAGTGGCGTGGCACAGCATCATGTGTTCTGGCTTCTTGTCTACCAAGCAGTGCGTTTGGAGTTCTCACATTTCCTTTGGGCTTTAACGGGGTGGGAAAGCGTCCTGCTTTATCACTTTTCAGCTTGCGAGAAAAGATGTAGCAGGGAGCACTGAGGGAGAAAGCAAAGTCATTTTAAATGGAAAATGAAGTTAAGGTGTTAGTGTGAACTATTTGAATATATTTTGCACTCAGGTGGGACAAGGTCACTGGGTCAACAAGGAAAGCATTTTGAATGAGAGTCAGTCAAATACCAATTATTTCTTATTTTGACTATCTTGTAGGCAATGGAACTAATAATGATATAACTCTTATAGGTAAACTTAGTAGCTGGGGTTTTTGTGTGGTTTTTGTTTTAAGTTTTGAGTTCAGGTTTATAAGGTGTAGGTACCTATTTTAAAATAAGGTTACTTCAACTTGATTTGGTTGTTTGTTGTTGATAGTTGTTTGGAACAACTCTGTCAGGTTTCCTGTCAATCTTTTCATTTGTTTGTTGTTTGGCTAAAATGGGTAGATTACTCCAGCACCATAGAGTCACATAAACAGTCTATAAAGACTTTGCAAAAAAGTGTCAGATTTATTGCTATAAATTTCTAGAGCCTTTCTTAAAGCTCAGCTCATTGTGAGATATTTATTGAAGAAAAATTATCATGAAACTGACAGCATACTAGAAAAGACTTGTTTTGTCTTCTGTCCCTCAATGTGTTCCCCCACTCCCC
>JAAGAY010015865.1:0-125692 GCA_011801015.1 Ardeotis arabs
TTTTTTTTTTTTTTTTTTTTTTTTTTTTTTTTTTTTTTTTTTTTTTTTTTTTAAATACCTTATAGTGACACCTTGTTGGTGGTGTTATAACTCCTCTGGATTCCTTGCAAAACTGTGGCAGTTGCAAATGGTGGTCACGTTGAATTAATTTATTCTGTTCAAAGCAGGGATTACGATTTGTGTGGATGTGTGTAGACATGTAAAGTTCTTCATCTCAAAGAAGGAAGCAAAGGATATTTGCGGAGGGGAAACACTTTTCCACTCAGATTTACTTTCTAGTAAGGTCAATTAGTCAGGTGACTGTCTTTGGTTAGGAGCTGATGGGCCAGGAGCGTCTTTTTGTCTTACAGTGCTGCACAGTTATGCTCATTATGAGAGGAGTGAACTTGTCCACTGGTAGCTTTAACTTTGTGTGTGTCTCAGTAGTTCTGCTTTTGGAGAGTTGATCTTACTTTACTGCATTTTTGCAGGTAGAATATTATTTATTTTCCCATTATAATATCAGATTATTGTGCCATGAAATGCTGTCAACTACATGTATGTATCGTGTTAGCAATCTTATATTTTTTTTTAAAAGATGAGAGGTTTGATTGGTGAAGGAAGTGGTGTAGATAAAGCTTGAACTGTGGAGTATTGCCTGTACAAGATGAGGAGCACCCGTGCTTGCTCACAGTGAGCAGACGGGAAGGACGGTGGAGAACGCTCCAGAGAGCAGGAGAGCAACCAAGGTAAGATAAGGCTGACACTTGAAAAATCTGAACAAAATAGTGCTGGAAGTGCTGTTGGGTTGAGATGCACTTGATCTTTGAGCAGTTAGCTGGTGAGGTGAGCATGACAAGCCGATAAAAGACAACAATAGCTTTACCAAGGGGTAAGTCTATATTTTTGTCACTTAAGTGTCATTCAATGGCGAGGGTAGGGGCTTGTAAGATTAAGTAAGGAATTCTACTTCTGTTCCATTCTGTGGTGCCTCTGGAGTGCTGCTAAGGTTTACCTTTTATGCCATTTGAAATAAACGTTATTTTTAAAATACGTTTTGAGGGTTGTCATGTTACTGCTTGCCAGTTGTTAATTCATTTGAAGGAGTTGAGCAGTAGTAGAAGATAAGAGAGTTGGATATTATTATTTCCAATCCAGACAAATGTATTTTCAGGTATCTTGCTCTTCCCTACGTGGCGGAGTCCTGATAGAACCGTTCTTCAGTAACTTAAAATGTAGACTGGATTTCTTCATCTATCAGTCAGTTAGAGAGGTTAAGTTTGGATGATTTCTTTATATAAGACCTTGGATAGTCTGTGATTTTGGGTGGTCTTCTGGTTGGTTCTGTGGGATGTCATTGGCGCTGCGGCTCTTTCCTCCCGACCTTCCTTCTTCCCCACCCTTGTACATTTAGCTTCTTTGGTCGTGAAGATTTACTAAGAACAATTGAAACTGCACAAATTTCTGAAATTAGTAAAATGCAACTTAGTCTTTTTGACTTCTTAGAGTTACGGTTTTGAACCTTATAGAACACGATGTTTTAAACCAGGTCTGTGGTACCATTTCTTGCTCTATAGCTTTCTGTCTCTTCCTACTTTCTCCTCAAAGCACCACCACCACTAAGCCATCAAGTTAGTATATTATGGCTACTTATCTGATACAAAAGAAATTAACATCTTAGCATTTGAAGGTTACAGGTGGTGGAGATGTCGTTTGCTGCGTGGTGGTGAGATGTGTGTTGGGGATCCACATCCTTGGTTGGGGTGATGGTCACTGCAACGATAGAGGGAAGGATTCGGGCTGAGGAGTTCTGGGACAAGTTCCAAGGCACAAGGCTCTTTGAGTTTTTCTCTGCTTTTCTGTATGGGTGGGGCAATGACTGTGGGCTTTTCACCCGAGGAGGGCGTTTGTCTGCTGTAGTGCTGGTCGAGGGGCAGAGGGAGATTGCTGAAAGGACAAAAGTGGAGAGGGCACGACAGGAACTCCTGAGTTAGTCACCGCTGGCTTATATGGGTTAAATGCTAAGAAAGCTGAGAAATAGTATTGTCTAGGCTTGGACAAAAGAATGCTGTGAATAATCCCATGTCAAAGAGATTTTTGAAGGAAATTTGGGAAGTGAGATGAGTACAAATTCCTTAAAAGAGAAAAAGAGCCCGAGAATGTTCTCAGGCTCAGGTCCCAAATGTTCAGCCTGGTGGCTATGTGTGTTGGGAAGGTGGGGTGCGGCAGGTGAGCTCCTCTTCTGTCTGCACTGGTGGCGTGTTCCCACACTTCAAATAACAGAGTGGGGAAACACTTCTTTCCCCAGGTGGATTTGTAGTGCATTAAGGTTTTCAAATAATATTGAAAACACCATCAGATAAACTAATCAAAGCGTTGGCAAGCATTTAACGTGGTAGATCACACAGTGTCTTGTTTATGAAACTTCAGACCTAAATATTGTGTATTTTTTTGTCTTTATAGTGATGAAGCAACCATTATCTCAGGGACAAAGCTTGCTAAACAAGTTTTGAAAGAAGTTAAAAGGGATGTAGAGTCGTGGATATCCCTTGGAAACAAGAGACCTCATCTCACTGTCGTGCTAGTAGGAGACAATCCAGCTAGTCATATCTATGTCAGAAACAAGATAAAGGCAGCTGCAGCTGTAGGTATGTGTTATGTAATATATAATGACCCTTTGGTAAGCACAAGATATTGTTACTTAAAAGTAAAAAATAAGAACAAGCTGGGGAGGACCTCCCGTTGTATCGTAATTTAATTTTGCACTATTTTCTTCCTCGTGTTCTCTGATGAATCTAAAGAAAATAAGTTGCTTTGACATGCGAATAAAGTAGTTTTAATGTCACATGAATGGTAGCCATAAGTTCACTTCTGTATCTTAAAATGTTACTAGGAAACAATTTTCACCGTTACCGTTAGAAACTGGAAACTAAAGGAGAACACGGAGAGAGTTTACTCCAAGTTAAGTGTCTTAACTGGGTTTGAGAGGCTTGATGAATCAAGATAATCAGAGATAAATTATGTCAGATATTGTTTCTGCAAGACTCTCTGATTATTTTAAAATGTTAAACATTTCCTGAAGAGCTTGCCTCCTCAATACCTGTTAGATTCCTTTTTTTATATGTGGGTTTTTCAGCCCATCTCCTGCTGTGGTAGCAAACCCTACTGCCCCAGAGTTGATGGGAACAGTGATTAAGTAACCAGTTTCACGGGAAGATACCGAGAAGACCCTTATTGTTCATAACGTCAATCTTCCTGTGCGTCTGCTGTATCTCATGGAATATCTGTCCTGTGGAATGCTTTAGATCCGCAATAGAGCCAGGCAAGCTGATCCGAAACCAAGGCTTCGTGGCTCTGAATATGAAGGGCAGAATTTCAGACATAATGAAACAGTAAAGTTAAGTGACTGATAACCCAGGATAAAGCGCAGTCACTATGACATCTCATCCCAAATTGAAGAGTATCGTATGAATGCTAGCAGATAAAATGCCAGTAATGCTGATGTAGCTTTATCCGTTCAGTTTTAGTTGTAATTCTCAAGAGCACATTTGTAGTAAAGTTATATGCTTTCTTTTCCAAATACTTGTAAGTTATTGTTTAATTTTGAGGCTACTCTGTCCAACTAGAGATTCCCCACCCAGCCCTGTATGTTTTGCTGTAAGATTGTATGTGACATCTAGAAATATGGCAATAAAGACCAGACAGCAACAGCAGAACTTTTAGCAAGCCATCTATGGTTACTGAAACAGTTGTGAAGCATCGGACAGAGTTTTAGACAAAATGACTAAGCTGTCTGTAGATAACTTTACTGATACTAATACGTATCTTCTGGTTTTGGTTTTTATCAGGCATTTCTAGTGAGATCATACTGAGGCCTAAAGACATTTCTCAGGAAGAACTCTTAGATATGACAGTAAAACTCAACAAGGATTCAACAGTTAGTGGTTTATTAGTTCAGCTGCCTCTCCCAGGTAGGTGGCATCTTTTGTCCCATTGTCGTACAGTCTATGTAAGAGGAAAGAGTTTGACAATTTTGGATTGCAAGTGTATTTTAGTGATACAAGAAGCCCTTGACAGAGGACGTGCATAATTAAGGGTTAGTTGAGATGTTAAGTTTTTTGTTGTATAGTAGTTTGCAGTTATTTTTAAACTGAATTTTTAAATTTTATACAAAAAAAAAGCAAATTAAATAGTGAGAATAATTTCATATTGTCAAGCTTCTCTTTTTTAAAGTTCAGTCAGAGTTCTGTTTCAAGGAACTCCCCTCCACACATACAGTTATCTGGTTTGTTTGTTTGTTTGGGGAGAGTTCTCTTGTATTTTTGGTTTTTTTGACACGGTGCACTGTTTTGCCTTGACCTCCAAGACCTTTGCCTTATTTTCATCCCCTGTATCATGCCTTGTTATGCTCTCTACCAGATGATGCTATGGCCTTAAACATTTGTTTCTGTTTCCTATGCTGTCTCTAATGTTCCAGGTGAGCTTTGTGCTGAGGTCTTAAAAGGCTCTATTATATTCTTGTTTTTTATTTCCCTTCTCCTAATTTGTAATAAAATCTCACTAAAATATCTCTTGTCAGTAGCTGACAAAATGATATTTTGACAGTGATAACACGTAGAGTTTTCAGCTACATCTACATAAGTCAACTTTGTTAAACCACTGTATGCTTCCCCATGGCGAGGTACCTAAATTACTAGTCATTGTAATAAATGGACCGGCATGTTGGGTTTTCCCTGTCTCTGTATTCCCAAGTGTTGTCTTTTATCACGTTTATCCTGTATGCTGTGACGGGCAGGAGCTGCCTCTTTGGCATGTATAGGCGGGATTTCTAGCACTAGCTAGGACTACGTGGGTTACTGCTTATAAGTGTCTCTGATGTTCAAGTCGAAGCTTTGTTTCTAGGTAAGCTCTTCTTTTCTACTCTTATTCCTAGTCTCGGCCTTCGCTTTCAGACAGTTCTCACTGCCTTTATTTGATATCTACAAAATGGGAAGAATTGGGGCAGGTGCCGAGCGTTATAGAGGAAGAGATCCTTTGTTTGTACTTGTAATGAACATCAGCGTTCATTATTAGGAATTTTTGTGCTTCTTAGTATGTGAAAGATAAATAAAATCAGCTGCTTGATGAAATAAGTTGACCACGAGGTGGAAGTATAACACAAGCAAGGAGACTTTTTGTTTCAGTAGTCAGAACTCAGGCAAAAAATGGAGCACTGACAGCCTAGGGATAGAAATCTTTTTGTATGAAGTATCTAGCAGAGGAAACACTCATCCACTGGAATCCCAATCCACTGTTGTGTTCCCCAGAAATGGGAAACCTAGTGGATTTAAACCTGTTCAACATTTGAAAAGAAAAATCCCCAAAGGTAATTCTAGTTGTGTCTGATGCTGATGCTAGTACGCTTGTATGTTTAAGGACTGAAGTAATTGGTTGTAGATGCCTCTCAAGGACTATGTTTGTCACAGCAACTACATGAAGACTAGTCAGCCTTCTAACGTATAAAATTTACTAGTTTGAGGCCTGGCTGTTGCCTGCCTTAGTAAAAACTTAAGAGCAATTTAATAAATAGCAGAACTTTTTCAATATTGCATTATCTGTATAGTGAAGTTAAATATGCAAGGTACTGTGAACTGAAAATGTTGAGAAAGTTCTTTCCATGATACATGTCAGCTATAACTCAATTACTGATTTTTTTTTTTTTTTCCCAAAAGAACTTCAGAAACTGAAGGGCAGACAGTTAAGTTAGCTCATTTTACAAAACTGTTTTGATTTACATTGTAATGGAAGGAGATGAACCCTAGAAGTTGTGAAAATTTTATCAGTGGAGGCTGCTTATTCTCGAGTTGAGGTTATTCCGTGGGCTTTGCGTTTTTTAGGGGTTTTTTTTGTTTTGTTTTGTTGGGTTTTTTTCAGTAAACCCCACACAGGTGTGGCATTTAATCAACATCAGGATAAAAGTAGAAGCAGAAAATAGCTTTGTTCTTTCACTTTCGTGAGCTGGACAAACTTAACTTTGAGGATTGTCATCTTTGCCTGAGGAAAACTTCCTTTCTCTGCATTTCTTGAGTGTGTTACTTGTAATGTGGTAATGGTTTTGTTGCGAGTTTCCTGAATCTTTTTCAAATTGCCTGGAAGATAGCTATGAAATGTTGAACGTTTATTTGAGACAGACAACTTGGAGTTTTCCCTGTTCTTAGTTGTAAGCAGCAAAGAAGCGTGAGACGAATGAGTACAAATATGACGTCTCACTGTTGTGGAAGACTGTGCGAGCCTAGGTGCGGCCTGCTGTGGTGGAACTGACTGTTGAAGTCAGAGAAGTGTTGTAGTACGGCTTCTCAAAATGATTTCCAGCTCATTACTGCTGCTGAACAGCTTCCTCTTTGCTCTGTATCTGTATTTCTTGATGCATATGGTATGTTTTCAAATCCTGTGTGTGCTGTTTTTATTTTCATTGGTCTGCCCTTTTGAAAACCAGTCTTTATTTTTCATATGTCAACATTAGAGGCACATGTTGTTCATTGTGTAAATAAGAGTTCCTCTGTGTGCATATCAGGAGCTAAGCTAGTGATGCTTGGTGTCATCAGGCAGGATTGGTTCACAAGTGAAAGGGTGAGTGTGGAGAGGAACTTGGCATGGAGACTAGCTTGGAATGACAGTAAGTTGGTATGAATATCAGCTGGGAGGAGGCTAAGCATGTTCTATGAGACTGACAGCAACATACTTAAAAAGTGACTCTGTTCCTCCAGAAATAGATGAGGCTGTCTGCAGCCGAGTGGAATCAAAGCAGGAAAATGCATTTCTTGAGGGAAATAAAATCTACTCATAGAGTAGCACAGTTACTGTCTATACAATTTGAATTGGATCAGTTTGTTTTGCTTGTTTGGGGATGGCCTGCCCAAGTTAGTGTGCTAGAAGTGTCTCTGATGAGGAAGGGAAGGGGTCCACATCATCTCTTCTCAGGCCCACGTCAGCCTACTTGTCCCCAGCTATGCAGCTGCATTTCTTCCCAGGACTATGTGCCATTTTTTTTTTTAATTCTGCAAGTCGGTTTTGAATGGAAGAAAAGATCTATGTAAAGCATGATTTCTTTCTCTTCTATATGAATGTATCTATTAGCGGTCTGTTTCTGAAGCTGATGACAGACAGCAATGAGGTGGTGTTTCTCAGAGCGGTCTTCTGTCCTATCCCGGGCACAAGGAAAAGCATGGCTGCCAGGTTTTTGTTTGATGAACAACTAACTTGCCTAAGGTTAACAAGTTTTCTTTTGCAAAAAGCTTTTAATAGGTTAGTCCAAATTTCTTTCTTCTTTGTGGTTTTTTTTTTTTTTTGGTTTTTTTTTTTTTGTTGTTGTTGTTCCCCAAGTTGACATAAAAACAAGATTATGGTTGCCTTCCATCTAGTTTGTTTTCCAAGAGACTCTTTGAGGTACTTAACACCTTACTTTGCGCAGACCTTTCTCATTAGGATTCAGAAGGAAACTTCCTTTCATTAGGAAATGGAGAACTAGATAGTAAATCATAACAGTGTGGTTCAACTCAAGGGTTTTTTAATTGGAAATCTTTTAACAAGAGATTACTGTGTTTTAAGTTTTATAACATGAATGATATCTTGTAATTAGCTGGCTCCTTTCATTGCAAAATCACAAAATACCGAAGTAGAGCTAGATGACTACTGAATTCAAACATCCTATATCATAGAATCATAGAATCATAGAATGGTTAGGGTTGGAAGGGACCTTCAAAGGTCATCTAGTCCAACCCCCCTGCAAGGAGCAGGGACATCCCCCCAATATATGTTGTATTGTTGGAAAATGGAAGCTAGACCTGCAAAGTTATTTCAGCTTAGAGTTTCCATACGCTTAAAGCGTAAGTTGTGTATCCTTTGTGATCTTAGAGACAGGTAACATGCGCAATAAGTTTTTTTTTACTGAGATTTTGAGCCACTTGATAATTAACACTTCCAGAATGCAAAAGTGACTCCGAAGTGTGTTGCATTTGTTTTTATAGTTACTAAGTCATCATTGTCAGCTGAGTATGTACCTCTCATGTTTTGACTGAATCTGTTGTTAAAGCAGTGTCACGAACAGAATAATTTTATTTTCAGTGGATAACTTTAAAAGGTGAAGTTGTAATTGCTGTCTTCAGAGGAGGAGTGCAGTTTATTCATAATGGATAATAATAATTACTTTAGCCAGACCAAACTTGTGTGTAATGATTCAGTTAGTATTGGTGACACCTGGCAAGAGAAGGAATTGTAATTTGAAAGCAATGCGTTTCCTAGATCACATAGATGAACGAACGGTTTGTAACGCTATCGCACCTGAAAAGGATGTGGATGGATTTCATATTATGAATATTGGACGTCTGTGTCTTGATCAGCCTTCTGTGATACCTGCCACTGCTGCTGCCGTGTGGGAGATAATAAAACGGACAGGTAAGAAGCTGCACTGTATGGAAACTCCTATTATCTCAGAAGATGAATGAAGGATCAGGTGAGGTGTGAGTTAAAAGGGGTAGGTTATCTCAATGTATTGGACTGATGGAAGAACAAACCTTCGGAGGATTAATCTAAATAATAAAGTGGTGCCAAATGGATGAGGTCTTTCGCCAGCAGCATAATTATTAATTAAGTGTAGACAGTAGTCCATGTAGAATATTTAGTGAAACATGCCAGTAACTCATTTTCTGCATTTTGTAATGTTGCAAGGAACTTTCTGTGGTATTGCTGACCTCCTAATTATTTATCAAAGAGAATATTTGAATGCGTAAGTCGTTGTAGGGGAAGGGCGAGAAACAGAAGAACAAAAATGGGAACATTTAATTCAGTACCAGAAGGGAAAAGAGTGCATATGTATTCAATATTTGTCACTTTATAAGTCTAATTTACGTGTTCTTATTGGTTGACATAAGAGCTTCTACTTCTCTTCGTGGTCACAGAAGAGAAATTGAGTCCCTCCGAAGGGTGATTCAGATAAGCTAAATGAGGTGCCAGTTTTGTTTCTCTAAGGTGAAAGCTGGAAGCTGCTTTGTGGCTTCATCCCTCAAGTTCAGCCTTGTGGCTTTTCAGTCATGTTGATGTCAGCAGGCCCCAACAGCAAATAATTATATCTTGGGGATAAGAGGGATTTAAGTGTATCAGAATAGTGGAATACAGTTTTTTGATAGTTTGGGTTTTTACTTTTTTGTCCTTTTTCCCTATAAGGAATACAAACATTTGGAAAAAATGTTGTTGTAGCTGGAAGATCTAAGCATGTTGGAATGCCTATTTCAATGCTTTTACATACTGATGGAGAGCATGAAAGGCCTGGAGGTAAGTCTGCGAATGTTGTTTTAATGTTTCCATTTGTCAAGTTGTTAAAATAAAGCTGACCAGTGGATTCAGAGAAAAAGAGCAAGCTTTTGGCTCTTGTACAATATTTACAACCAGAGCAAGGAAATAAATTTGCTAATACATTTCCTGATGTACTGGCAGCAGCGCATGTTTCGGACTCGACTTTCTCTGCTGTTATGTCAACATTCTGTCCTTCATTTGAAACACTGACTGCTTAAACATGGTTAGCGCTGAACGTGGAGAATAATACCTGACGGCGTGGCCTTAAGCAGCTACAGAGGTTCATGTGATGTTTATACAAAGTAATAGAGCTATATGCCTTGTCCTCGTGCTTACGTAATATTAATTTCAGGTTTTCATACACACGGGTGCCAGCGCACTCAAATGTGTACACACACATACATATATACAAAAATCTATTACATGATTCCCGTATTGCGTTGCATTAGTTAGATGGCGATGATTAAAATATCCAAATGACCAACAAACTAACCTTTAAATGTGAGCTCTGTGATATTACGTGCTGGCCTGGGGGATTTTTCCGCAGTGCGGTTTATATCCCCCTGGAAATTGGGGGTTGTAATGGAAATATTTTCAAGTAATTCTAATTACGGAAGCATGCATGTGCCGCAATAGTGGTGCGGTAGATAGAAACACAAATGTAATTTAAATAGAATAGGGTCCTTTTGCAGGTTCATTTTGGTGCTAGAAACTGCCAAGGTGGTGTGTGCAAATGAGGTAAACATGAATGTTTAATCCCAGGCATATTTAATAGGAGTGGAGTGAAATTCATATAATAAAACATTAAAAGCTTCTTACTAATCATAGAGTTGGTTTCTCCATTCAGCCTCTGTGGGAAAGTTGCTGTTTGAAACTTCTCTCCATGTTTGAATTGTAATTACCATCTGTGCATAGTACTGGTCTCATCCCCATTCCAATGAATATTAGTAGCACTCTAGCCATTTGCTGCAAATATTGGGTTATATGTATTACTGGCAGTGCAGTTCAGTGTTTGAAATAGAGTTTGTACAGCACAGAGATATGTATAAAGCAGTATAAAGCAGCTGGCAATGAGAAAACAAAGGAACACTTGTACTTCTTTCACGATAAATTAGCATTAAGATGTAGTTGTTGTGTACGTGGTAATAAATGCTTTCCTAGTTGGGGTAGTCTAGTATAGTTTTCATTCCTGACTTACGGATTGGGCTATCCTTGAAGATCTTGTTGATCTTGTAGAGTTGGCATTCTCCTCTGCTTCTGCTCTGAGCAACAAGAGGCCAGCCTGGATGGCGTGTGGAAGGGAAGGCAGGTTGGCGGTGGTTTCAGCTTTACCTCAACGGCTCTCAGAATTTCTGGATGTATTGTGACCGAGAAGAAACTGAAGGCAGCTGAAATAAAGCTGAAAGAGACAGTGAAAGAGAACGCATAAAGCTAAAGTATAATGCAATCACGGGGGTGGAGCTATTAAGGAAAAATTTTTGCAGGGCAAAATTTGTACATTATGATCGGGATAGAAGATGAGGTAGCTTTAGCAACTGTGTTAAGTTTCTGGATGAAGTGTGGTTTAGACTTGGAAATAACATAGTTTTCTCAGATTATGAGTCTTTTATCAGCAATTAGGCTGATTTGCTTAAATAATTTTATTGAGAAGTGATGCAAAGTGTATGTGTGATTCCGAGTTGTTTTTTTCTTTGTCTTAGTTGTAGGTTTTAGTCATTTTCTTACAGGTTATAAGCAAAACTGAAAAGCTGTGGTCTGTCTTAAAATCATAGAATCCTTAAGGTTGGAAAAGACCTCTCAGATCATCAGGTCCAACCATCAACCTCACACCACCGGGCTCACTAATGTCTTCATGTGTGAGGTTTTGTATGTAGAATCCGTGATGTCCTGCAGGTGGCAATACCTGATAAGATAGGAAAACCATGTGAACCTGTACAAAACAAATGGTGTTTTGTGTAGGCAGGTCAAGAGGCTATTTGTATTTTTTAAATTAGTGAATTAACTCAGCAGTATCACACAGAAACTTAATAGCTAAATATATTCCTCCTCTTTCAGCTGTAGCAGTATAAAAATAGTAGTTTATTTTCTGTTTTGGCATGGTCACAAATAAATGGAATACCTGCCCTTTCGGAGGTGTCAGTATGTCAGTAAGCTTCTGGACTGCTATTCTACCCTTTTTTTTTTTTTTTTTTTTTTTTTTTTTTTTTTTTTTCTTTTCCTTTTTGGTAATGAGAGTAATCACTTGCTTTCAGGAGCTGACTTAAGACGTATTCCTCACTGAAATCTTGATGGGAAGATAGCACTGATTTTGTTTCTGAAAAGGTGTGAATATTTATGACTTTGTATTTTATCTGTTGGTTTTTCTCAGCCTCTCTGCCGAGGACAGGATAAGAGATCAAAAGAATCTCATCATGTATGTATTTTTGGAAGCAGTGGTTGTTACTTTGGGCAAGACGTGTTTCTTCTTTTGCTTCAAATAGATAGCAGAAGACTCCTCTGTTTTATTCAAGCCTTCCTTTACAGAGTCCAGTGATCAGTCTGTTTGCCTTTCATGTGTGAAGGATGGCCCTTCAGAGAATCCCTAAGTTTTAGTGTGATTGATAGAGCATTAGCCAAGAAAAGCAAAGTGTGCCACATCAAAGAAGCGGCATGGTGGTTCTGCAGAGTGTGAAGTGATTTGTTATTAATATGTGTAGAGAATGAGGCCTCCAAAGAAGGAATATTCTGACCATCTATACAGTGTGTATGCTGCTCACTCAAAAGAGTCTGTGGCCTACGTAAAAACGAACCAGCAGCTGGAGACATGCTGCTTTAGATTAGCAAAATGAGGAGTGTCCGTGAATACTGCTTGTGTCCTATTCCAGTTCTTTTTTTCCTGTATGAATTGTTATTTCATGAGCCCAAAAGTATTCAAGGAAGAAAGCTGAAGGAATCTTGATATGCAGGCTTTATGTGCTGGCTGGGATGTTGCAAGAAGGATTACTGCAGAGATGTTCCTTAGGACAATTTGCTATCTAAGCTTTTGATGCTCTTAAATTCCTGGGAAGTTACAGAAAGTTGGTGAGAGACTTCTGACTTCTTGGCAGTTCACCTTATTTCATGGAGTTGCTTATGCACAGCTGTACTTATCTCTTACTGTTACCTGAAAATGTCTTGATCTGCTTCTCTTTGAGGAGAGGATATGCACTATGGAGGCTGAAGGAGAAGAGGAATCAGAGATGAGAGGAAAGAGCAGAGAAGTCGGAGCATAAACAGGTTGAAGATGAGATGCTTGAAGAAGAGATTTAATAAGATGAGAGGCACGGATTAGATCAGACACATTCCAGAGGAAGCAGATGGGGTGGAAATGTCTTAGATGGCAAAAACTTGTAGTTTAATGGTTAATAATGTGGCTTAGGAGTGTATGATGAGTGGAAGGTGAAGATGGGGGAGTGTAACACCTGAACAATGTGCAGTACAAATAGTTGACGGGGAGGAGTCTCCTTTGATAGCTGTTATCTTTGCTCTTTTCTTGGGCAGATCCATCTTGGATCACCACGCTTACTCTTGGATGCAGTATGAGACTTCAATCCCTATCCGCATGACAGTTCGTTTTATGTGTAGTGGTCTCTCCTCAGTATCTCCATCAAACAGCAGAAGGTTTTTCATGTCTTGCTAGGAGGGTTTGTTTGTAGCTTCTTGCCAAGAAATGTGGATACATGCAGAGGCAGGCCCCACATCTTTTGAGTTTGCCCAAAAGGATGTGTGCTTCTATTTGTGATAACTTCAAACGCTTCCTACTCTGATGTGAAGTAAGGGTTCAGCTGTTTTTGTTCTTTTGGGAGAGGCAAGAGATGGTAGGACACCTGCAAAAATCTGAGCACCTTTTTATTCAGCCTGTTCTATTCCTATTGCACTTGAGCTATGTGAAATGATGACTTGGAATGCTTTGAGCGTGCAGAAAAATGTATGCATTGGATGTATGGATTCCTAAAGTGATTATGGTGATAAACTTGCTCAGATCCATCCAGTTGGAATTTTGAAAATACTGATGCTGCTCTTGATTGTGTTCTGCACGTATGTTGAAGGACGCCTCTCCTGGATGAAATCTAGAAGTGTTCTAATCAAGAGAGGCATTTTGCTGTCTGACCCTTGCGTGCATTTCTCAGGCCAAAGACTATACTTTGACTGGAGGGAGAGGATGTTGTGAAGTTAGGTCAGGGGTACAGAGAAGACAGTGGTCTTCCATTGTGTCTATACAACAGAACGTCAAGGGAAGCATCTAGGGAGATTAAAGACAGATGACAAACGTAGTTGAGAACAGAGATCCAAACTTGGTGATCTTGTACTCGAAGCTTTAGTTTGTGACAAACAACTGAATCTTAAGGCACATTGTGCTAATTCTGCTTAGTAAGGTGGACACTGGATTCCGTGCTGGGTTTGGTCTGTGTAATTACATTAAATGTAATGAAGCTGGTTAAGGAATAAGTCCACAGTGTATAAATAAATTCATCCTATGAGAATTCTTATAGAATAAATGATTTTTCATATGTGTGCAGGGCAGGTGTTGTGAGCTTTCTACCTATGCTGAAATAAATGATGCATTCCGAGACAAATCTGATTATCTTCTGTACTGTTGTTAATATACCAAAGTCGGTCATTTGCACCTGAAAGTAAATGCTGTGCAAGCATTTTAGATGTTACAATTAACTGATAATCTCTTACGTTGTAGGTGATGCTACAGTGACCATTACTCACAGGTACACTCCAAAAGAGCAGCTCAAGATCCATACGCAACTGGCTGACATTGTAGTAGTAGCTGCAGGTAATACTAGTTGTTCTTAATACTCCAATCGCAGCGTTGCGAATCTATAAAGTGAACTTTGGTGTCTGTGTTGGTGGCAGCGCTAGCTGTTTGTCGCTTCACCAGATAATTGGTGCTCGTGCTTGCTGTGAGAGTGTTGCAGTAAGTGGGATTTCTTGTTGTAAGAAGGGCAAGTTATTTGACTCTTTGTTCTTGCCCTTCGCATTTGCAAACTCATAAACTGTTTCTCGTCACATGTGACACCTTTCCCTTGGGGAGACTTTAGAGTGAACTTGAGAATGGGAACCAGTCAGTGCGTAGTTTATACAGGTATAATTATGTAAATTAAAGCATTCTCTGTGCCGTGCAAAAATCATGAGTCATGTACATTTTGACAGGAGAATTTCGTTAGATCAGCTGGAGGCTGCATTCATAAAACAATGGTATCATTCCCTTGCTGTCAGAATTAAGGGCAACCTTGCCAAATAAACTGGTAGTTTTGGTAACATATGTTATTAAAGACTGAACATTTTTTTTGGTTTTTTTTTTTTTTTTTTCCCCCTGTACAATTATCATGTAAGGAAGAACAGAATGGAAGGGGTCTGGAAGATCAGTGTCTTTATTCTTAAGGCAAGGTAGAGTGAAATACTTGAAGTTTGCGTACTCTAGAACAAGAAAAGAAGCAGAATTTTGCTTCTGAGCAGCCTCTGTTTTTTGTTTGTGGGTATTATAAATAGAAATATAAATTAATTTTTTCACAAAACCAAAACCATCTAACTTAGTGAAAACCTTGGTAAAACTCTGTCCCCTCGCAGCTCAGGATATCTTCCTCTTGTACCGTTTTGGAGGACTAAAAGAGGTTTGTACCTTTCTTCTTTTTTCTTCCCTTCTTCCATCATCCTCAAGACGAAAGTCTCGCTTGCTGATTTTCTAGATGAAGACAGATAGGTACCTGTCTAAAGCTCATCGCTTCCTGTTGCAGTAAGATGTCATTTGCTTCAGGACTTCACTGCACTATCTCTTTCTCATGCCGGGTCAGGAGGAAGAAGCAGCTCAGTTGTCCCCTCTGTGATTACTCAAGTGTGAGCCTGACCAGAATTCGTGCGCTGTGAATGAAAGATAATCATATGTGTGCTAACTGGAAATAAGCTAGTAACTTTTCATCCAAATTCACTGCTACCAGTTTAATCATCACTTCTAATTTTTATGATTAATATAGTTTGTCATCAGTTAAAACGGTTCAGGAGCAATTCAGCCTTGTTGGCTCTTCACATTATTTCCCCTTGTGTCGCTTGTAACAGGAGCATGATACAACACTCATTACACAACATGAGATCTACTTGGAACGATGAAAAATCCTAGGGCTAGATTGTGCAAAGAGTATGCAGCCCTGCCCCAGTGGATGCTCTGCAGAAGATGACGCTTTAGAAAGGTGGAATCCCTCCCAGGTTCCTCTTGTGCTTGAGAACTGTGCACACTACCTTTGGGATCACACGTTCCCCAGAAATGTCTGACCTGTTCAGTGAGTGTTGCAAAAAAGCTAACTTCTACCCTGCCATGTAGAAACAGCTGCTGTCACAGGCCAATGTGCAAGACGTGCAAATGGAAAACAGCTTTTATTGTGTGTCTGCATGCAAGAGTGATATTCTCATTCTCCTCTTCCCATGTCATACTTGTAAAAGAGCCATCTGCGTTCTGGCTCCCAGTTTGGTGACCTGTTGCAGTGAGTCTGTTCATTCTGATGTGGTACTCTATCTCTGAGGAGTTTTCTTTCACTTGCATTCTTGGCTTTTGTAACACTTAAAATTGGATACTTCTGGTTTTGCTCTTGAGTTTGAGAGTAACCAGCTTCCTATGCTGTCTGTCATTCACCTGCACCCTTGGGACCCCAGTTTTCTTGCCTGCTTTGGTTGTAACTATCCATGTAGTTTATTCTTTGCCTCTCGTTGCCTCCCACCTCCTTGCATCATAAGTTCCAACAATGCTGCCCTTGTCCAGGTCTACCCCTCCCTAAAATTGGTGTGTCTGCTTCCAGGCGGAGCTTCCTGAAGTCTTTCAATCCCACACAGCTTTTGCGTTTCTAGCCAAAGTGTAGTATTTTCTCCTAAGCGTACCCGGCACTGTGCATTCCACCGCAGCGTTTGCTATCTTTGTCTGCTATCCCTGCCTGTACAGACATCCTATGGGATATGTTCTTTTCGCCGTTGGCCCAGACCTGTAGTGGAAGAGTAAGTGCAGCTTTACCTGTACTGCTCGTATAGCCACCACGGTACTTCCAGGGCAGGGATGGAGGCAGAAGACAGTCTTTGACTAGTCAGTCTGCTGCTTCTGCTTTCTTGGCTTTCCAGTCTGCCTTGAGAGAGAAGATTCATGTGCCTGCTAAGTTTGGAGATGGGATTAAGAGGAGAAGGAATGGAGGTGCTCAGTGCCAGATGAAATTCTTCTGGGACTACTTGTGCTGTTCTTTGGCATCTGATCTGTGGTCCTCATGTATAGGAATTGCTGATTAGTCGGGCCCTTATATTCAGACAGTGGCTGGTTAGCTTTCTCAGGAGTCGGCTATTTTAGAGTCCTTGTACCCAAGCTGGGATTAGGTAGGGCTTTGCTTCTCTTCTGTGTAAAACTTGATTAATTATTTTCTATGAAGATTAGTAATGAAAGATTTTCCCACATTCCTCAGTCAGTGCATTTTAGGAATCACTCCTCTAAGGCTTATCTCTTCCTACTTGGTATGTAAAGTAGGCTTAAGTAAATAGATCTGCTCATTTGGTTTGGGGGTTAGTTTATTTGTTGCTGTTAAGTATTTGGCCTATTATCAAACCATTTTACAAAGGGTGTAACTGTGCAGCTTCCGTTAATATGCTTCCATCCCTATCGCACACAGATCATTTACCCCCATAAGGCTGAGGCATTATCCAATTACCGGCCAGCTTGAGATGGATTGCGTAAGAGGGTGATGAAGTAGACGCAGCCAGATGTTATCAAATGGCATAGGAAAGAATTAGCGATCTTGGCTTGCTCAACATTAGAAGCAGAGTTTCAAGCTTGTGTCCTATGGGGGAGTGAGAAATGGAGAGCTAAGAAGGTTCTTGTACTGCCTGTATCTAAATGACAAACTGGCTGTGATCCAGCACTTCAAATGAAGCCAGAGCCCTTGTATACCAGCGCTTGCCTCCAATAAAACTACAGTCTCAAACCGTAGGGATTTGTTTTCTTTTCCTCATTTCCTTCTCTCCACCTGAAAGAAAGCCGCTTTGGTGGCGAGAGAGGAGCTTGGTCTCTGCCTTTAGAGATACTGTTATTGCTAGGATTAACATTTCTCACAGAACATAGAACTGACAGAATTACTCAAAAAGCAAGGCGAATTGTAGTTTTAAAGTTGTAATTGCCAGACACTCAAAGTTGGAGGTTGTGTGGTAGGAAAGAAATTTAAGAGGCCGTTTAAAGTGAATACAGAAAAAAGATTGCCGCTGTTGCAATGAAGGTATGATAGGCTAATGCAGGTGATGTGGAAGGACTTAATATTCTTGGCTCTCTGGTAGCATGCAGTGACTTTGGTCTCAGATGCTGCTTTGACTTAACGTTCCAGGAAACCCTTCGTTTGTTGTGACTGCCCAGGTGTAAACTTTCAGATGTCTCGTGGCAAGTGATGCTGCTGTTTGTAAAGCAGTGCTGGTACTTTGGCTCTAAGATAGCCTTTCCTGTAATTAAAATTGCTCTCTGCAAAAGTCTTGTCCGTGTGTCAAGTGGAGCTGTTGGCATGCAGTACAAGTCTTAGCTCCAGCTTCAGCAGATGGCGGAAGCTAGGTGAGATTGGTCTCCTCAAAGTAAATGTGTGGTGCTACCTGCAGCTTGAAATGCAGTGATCTTTACAAAGTGGAAGATGCTTACTGTCCAGGTCTTAGAAAACAGTGTTTTGCCACCCCCTTCGTTAGGATCTGGGTCAGATTTTGTGTGGAATTCCCTTGTCATTTTTGTGCTCAAGATGTTTCAATACGTAAAGAACTGTTTTGGTGTCTCTTGCTGTGTATAGAGATAGCTCAAGGGTGCTGACTGGAAACAGACCTGGCTCAGGTCTTTGTCTGGAACTCGAGGTAACCTTTTAGGTTTTCTGGGTCCTGAGTGTTGAACTTGGTGATGAATGTCAAGATGCTTGACATGAAAATGTACTGAAGGAATACGGGGCACATGAAAGAGCTGAGGCGGCGTATTGTAGCACTCAGTTTTAGCTGGAGTTTCTTAATAGCAAAAAACTTGTACCCCAGGACACTACACAGATGTAGCCCACGGAGAGATGATGGTGTGTAGTGCTGAGGCCAGGCCCTCTTTGGTTAAGCGGGAAGGTCTCCCAGTTTGCTATAAATAGGAGGATGTTGTGTTGTGTAGAAGCTGCACTGTGAAAAGTTAGTATAACGCACTGGGGTTACCAGTAACGCAGTTAGAGTTGCGTATTGGTTGACTGCGTTTTTTGAACCAAAACCAATCTTATTGCACAACTTCTGGGTTGGAGTTTTCTTTTTCTCTTTTCTGTAGTAGTAGTAGCAATTAACATAGAAAAAACCAAATCACCTTTGTTCTCATAACTACAAACTGTGTGAAACTGAGGAATAATTGTGCTCTGGGTGTGATGTATCAAGAAAAATTCAAATGAAAGAATTACCATCTTTTTTGTGCATACGTACATGTGCATGCACACTTACTGATATTATTTGAAACTGATTACCTAAGACTACCTGGCTGTGTTGATCACATATATCTTGATGATTGCAGGTATCCCCAAGTTGGTTACAGCCGATATGGTCAAAGAAGGTGCAGCTGTGATTGATGTAGGCATCAACCGTATCCATGATCCTCTAACAGGAAAGACCGAACTAGTTGGGGATGTGGACTTTGAAGGTCAGTGAAACACTCTGTATGTGAACCTGTTGGGTAAAACTGTTGATGTTTCTGGGATTCGTTAGTGATAAATACTTGGAACAGCCGGTGTCTCAAATGAGATGGCACTGGAGAGAAATTTTTCTAAATTATTTACTAAAATAAGGAAATAAACTGTATGCTTGTATATCTGCTCTTAAGAAATGAGATGTTATTTAAGAGAGGAAGTGTTACTTTTAATTACATGTACCAGCAACCTTTAAGAGATGCAGATGAGCTCTTGAGGCAGCGTGGTGGCAGAAGGTGTTTGTCTGCAGGTCTCTCTAATCCTTTGTGACTCTCTAAAGAATTTCAAGCGTAAGCAATAAAAACAGTTTCTGCTCTTTCACAAGTATAGGGTCTATTGATCTTCATAGCGAATACTGTTATACCGCAGCTTCTCAAGCCTCCTTTTATGGTGTACATTTGTATATGGAAATGTTAACTTCTGCTTTAAAAGTATCCTTTATGCTAAGGTTTAATGTGGGCTCATCTTCAGCTGTTGAAAATCTTGGTCCAGGCAAGCCTAACAGATAAAAAATGGTGTTACGTATTGATCTTTTTATGTCTAATGTGTTGCAGAGCAAGTTCACAGTGTAACTTGATTTAATATCTCTGCTCTGGAGGAGTTCCAGACTGGAATAGCAGGATTGTTGCAGTTGAGAATTAAAGCGTATTGGCAGAGTTGAGTGTGGGAAGCTTAGACAGCATTTACCCACGTTATTAGTGGTTCTCAACAGTTCCTTATTTTGATAAGTATGAAAATCACCCACAGTTTTTTTTTTTTTTTTTTTTTTTTTCTATGGTTATTAACATCTTGGCTGGCATAATGTCTCAAAGCTTAACTATATTAAAAATGTTTTTAGCCAGCTGTAAGTATTTGTAATTACATCACTCCCTTAGTTCCTGCTGCTTCTGCTCATCGTACATGATACCTGTCTGTTAAAGTCCACGGAATTGCTGCACAAGTGTAGCTAAGCGAGTGTCTCGGCATGGTGTGGGAAGGTATAGCTGTGTGTGTGCAACAGAGCTCCAGGAGAACAGTAATTGTAGAGTACAACTTGAAGTTTTGGTTTTTTTCGTTATGCTGCTTATACCAGCGCAAGTGAAAGGTTATAGTTGCTGTTTTCAGAACTGAACTTAAGTTCAGAGATTTAGCACGCTTTTAATGGGAGGCAAAAAGCTTTAACTTAGAGAATCATGAAATTGTATCCTTTTTGTTTGTTTTTCTTTAAACGCGAGACCTTCTGAATGTAATATAGGTGTAGGTTCAATGGCAGGGCCGTGATTCAGAGTTTCAGCTATGCACTGTATATGTTTTGTCATGTCTGCTGTGGGTTGTTCTCAGGATTTGACCTGGGGGGAGGGAAGATCCAAAAAAGAGGGAGGAACTTCAGCTTGGATTGTGCCACTACAGTTGCAAGTAGCATTTCACTGTGCATTGCCAAAGGGAAATTGTTGTTGGTTCATGGGTATCGGTGAAAGTTTCACTGAACCTCTAACAAAAAAAAAACCCATCCCTGTGTATACAATTCTAAATACTAAAAGTAATCACCTTTGCCAAGTATTTGGTTTGGCAGCTGGGAAATGGAAGAAGCTAGTGTGTTCATGTAACAAACGATTTTTATCATTTTTCCCCCGTTTGATCGCTTGACTGAATTTCTATTTAAGCCTAAGTGAAGAAGATTTTTGCGGGTGAAGGCTAGGTACATAAGTGGCTGGCATGACTTAAAATACCTGTTCAACATCATGTAGCCCACCAGTGTCTGTTGTCTCATCGTCCACTTCTTCAGCTAGAAAAATGAGGCCATGGGGAGAGCAGCAACTTCGTATGGCAATTAGAGGTTAGATGGGATTTATAAGAAATAGATGGAAATGGCCTACCTCACTGGGTCATCTGACGGAAAATCTCACTTAGCGGAAATACACTTTATTGGATGGGTGGAAACAGTTTTGATTGAGTTGTGGTAGCCTACCAATACTTTCATGCTATCTTCTAGTCTCTAGGGGTTAGGTTACACACTAAAGCTTATTTATATCTCTTTTAAAAAAAAAAAAAATTCAAAATGGCCTCCTTGTGTTGTTGATGTTGTTCAGTATCAAATTTAATCTAAGAAATGCTTGGAGGAAAAAATTCTTACCGCAGGCCAAATGAATTTGTTAGCTGCTCAGAAATTGAGGGTTGAAGTTCTGAAATCCATTTTAAAAGGTGCACTTGTTTGAGTCCTGTCCTCTTCTGCTGTAGCCGAGAGTTGCATGCAGTCGCCCGAGAGCTTGCCCTTGGCAGCGCTTCCTGCGGTGGGCTGAGGGCTGACCTCTGGCGCATGCTGCTGTACACGGTCTGAAGCCAAGGAACGCGCCTGGGCTGTGCTTTTGACTCCAGTGGGTGAGGAGGAGCAATGAGATTGTTTAGTTTACTTGAAAAAGTTGAACAGCGTCGGACTTGTGCGTATCACTGTTACAGCTACTACAACAGTTGGCTTGGTAGTGATGGCATCGGTGTACCTCTGTGCTTGTCGGATTTTTTTTTTTTTTTTTTGGTCCAGATTTGTTTACTTGGCAGTTCCACAGTATCTAAAAGAACAAGACAGGAAAATCCTGTGCGTGTGGAGGTCAGCTGTGAAGCGCTGATGTGCGTAGCCTGATATTGCCAGGGTGTCTTAAACCGCATGTGCATCTCTCTGTGTATAACCAGCACAGCACGTTCATTGTACCCGTTTTCATGTTAAGAATTTGCCAAAAGGTCTGGTCCGGGGAGGGGATGCTGTGTAGCTTCTGGAAGCCACAAGAGGGAGGGCGAAGTAGCAGGGAGGAGGAGAAGCGGTGGCATCCTCGGGTTAGCGCCAGGGCCGTTTTAGTTCGTTTCGGGCAGCAAGTTTCAGTCAGAAAGGGAGCCATGTTTCTGTGACTAGAGTAGTGCATGTGTGGGTGTACTTGGCCCTGTTCTATAGGGCCTTTGTTGCCACTCATAATGCTAAGGGTGCAGGAGGAGGGCTGCAAGGACCAGGAACATGAAATAAAGCAGCAACTTAAACAGAGCGTTTAACTGGAACAGCTTTTTTGGGTGGAGCACCAGTTCCAGGAGTGACTGGTAGAGCAGGGTAGTAGCATGCCAGTGTCGTAGCTAACCTTTGAAACTGCAACTGGAAATGCCCGTGAAACCAAAGTATACAGAACTCGTGTGGAATTTGCTTCAAATGCTGCCCATATTTCTTTGATTGCTCCCCGTATCTTTGACAAGCACACCACAATGCTCTTCTTTGAGTCTTTATTGGATGCCTGTATGAAAACCATCCTTTATGGAAGAACTTGTAGGTGAGGTAGTTGCCATATTGGTGGAGGGGTTTGTACATGAAAATCGTCCTCCTGACTCATCTGTTTTGCACAGCCTAGGCAATGAAAAAGACATTCTGGAAGATGGGTGCCACCAGAAGCAGGGAGGGGTTCCCAGTACTGAGTAGTGTAAAAGACTGCCTCCACAAATGATCCGGATGGTGAAGGGCACGTATTATGACTTTGATTTCAGTGAGGAATAGTTGTTCATAGTGGATGCAGGGAAACCAGGGAAACGGTCTATTGAATGCTGTTAAGGTGAAGAATGGAGCAGAGTAACGTATCGCTTTTGGATAGACCAAGCGTACCAAACAGATTCAGCTGAATGAAAACCAGGGAGATGTGTCCTGTCCTCATCAGCTAGGGCACTAATGGCTACAAAGTAACGGAATAAGCTGGCAAGTTTCTTGAAACTTGTTCATGTCGCCGAAGAGATCTGTCACACTGAGATTTGAATCCAGTTTCTTAACAGAAATGGTCCTGCAGTTGTGTCTTAGCCAGAGTTTGCAGCAAGCCCAGGCTTTGTGATAGCGGTTGCTTCTGAGGGTTGTTTGCTGCTGCTTTGTGTTTGTGGTGTTACCTTCCAGGCTGCCCCTCTCCAAGTTATCTGTCTCTGCAGCTTCTCCCAACGGTGGTCATGAAAACAGAATGTGGATGTTCCGGCTGCTTTTGCTATAGCTTTTGTTGGTTAAGTTTTCAGTTGATTTCTAAGACCTGTCATTCATTTTGCCATTAAAAGTCAAGTCTGTGTAATCTTGTCACCGTATTACTGCCCTGAAAAAATGAGAGGAAGCATTGCCAGTTGTTGAGTTCCACTAGTGCAAGAAATAGAGCGTTAACATTAGGCTGAGACTGCCAGAAGGCCAGACTGGTTGCTAACTGGTGGCAGTAAGCTGCTGGATGGCCAAGTCTAGGTACTCCTCCACAGAAGAGTGTGTAGTGCAGGGGTCTAATAAGTCGTCTTTGATATCTTGCATTTCTGCTGCCCAAGGCTACATCAAGTATCTTATCCATCTGTCTGATAATTAGCTGAATGCGAAGAAGCTGTCGTGCGTAATTTTACTCTGGATTTTTCTGCCCAGGATCCCTCTTCCTTGGCTTTTAGAGGTACTGGGGGAGGAAAGATGTATGCACTATCAGAATTACAGTACGAGGCCATAATTGCTTGGTTTTACTTATATCGCTGTTAAGACAGCTGCAGTAAAGAAAGAGGGATAACGTCAAAAAGAAGGAACTGAGAGATGGGGTAGCCGCTTGCTGGTTGGTATCCCACAGCGCGTAGTGAGAAGATTTCCAGAACGCGTAGAGCAGAACATGGGGTATCTGCTGTGGCTGCTGAGCACGTGGTTCGCACTTGCGCAGTGCTGCAGGGATGCAGTGATCCAGCGTAGCTTTGCAGGGAGTAAAGGAGCCGTGTGGTAACAGTGCTTAGGCAGGAATTACTCGGCATGGCTTCATGCGGATGCACAAGGCCCAGAACTGCTTTCAGGTTGAGACTTGCCCTCGGCTTGTGTGATTAACCCTGTTAGGTGTCTGATGTCCTTAGCTTTGAAGGAACCTAGGAATGAAGGGCTGTTTCCAAAGCAGTGGATCCTGTTTTTCAAGGAAACAATCTCCATTTCATTTCTTCTGAAGAATCAAAGGAAGATTTTAAGGTTCGGCAGAAGCTGCAGAATGGCAGTTCCTCCCCCATAGGCACCTTGTTTGCATACCAGTATTTTCCAGATTGGCAGAGAAATGCCTGGGAGAGCAGCAGGCATCTTGAGAAAACAGAGTTAAAGCTAGAGACAGAGTTATGCTGTTGCTGAGAAGCAGAAACAAGGCCTTCTGAAGGAACCGGCAGTGCGGCACCATACTTGCCAACATGAGATGGGTCACACCGCAGCGCTGTCTCAGAGCTGTGCTTTGGCCTACTACGCTTCAGGAGGAAAGGAAAACCTATTCGCATGTTCGAGGGCAAAGTTATTTTTCCCCCTTTGGTCACTGGCATTCAGCTTGGAAAACAGCATTTACCATATCTGTATTTACTCTTACAGATGGGAGCTTACTAGGTGGTAGTTTACCCAACATAGGCACATGTAGCGCGTTTAAAAATCTGGATCAGCTTTTGTGGATAAGCTATCCGGTGGTTTTATGCTAACTGGTACAAAATACACCTTCTGCCACACGGACCCACAGGGATTCCCATAATGATAGAGTAAGGGCAGGGACATTCCCCAGCAGCTTGTGAAAACGCTGCAGTGTGTGTTTACTGCTCACTACAGTTCCTAACACTAGAGGCAATGAGTGCTGTGCGGGGTAGTGCTTAAAGGCTTTCTGTCAGTAAGGCACGGTCCGGTTCTGCGTTGTGCCTCTTTGTAGGTAAGATAGGAGTGGTTGGAATCATACCAGAAAGAGGTATGTAACGTTGCCATGGAAACCAACTTACCTCAATTTAAAATGCCTAAAATATTTTCTATGTTAATTACTGTGTTTACTTCAGATGTGGGTACATGTCAATAATTGTGACATTAATCTGGAAACTCACAGTAACTGTATTAACCGTGAACACCAATCTCAAATGGGAGGTAGTTCAAAATAGGATAACTATTAAAAAGACAAATTATTTGTGTTTGAGAAGGTGAAGAACAACTGTCGTACGAGATGTTAATTCACTTGTTACAATTTACATGTAAAAAAAAACCACATTGCAATTTGTTTACCTTTCCAAATATTTTAACAGTATGTCTGGTGGTACCAGTCGACTGGGTAATTAAAATCCTCCCAGTTGTAATTACCCCCTGTCCTCAATGAGGCTTAATCTTCAGCTCTTCAACACAGTGAAATATTCACCGTTAACTTCTGTGAATGCTCTTGTGAAGTCCCTGCCTCATTGAGTTCAGGCGGTGGTTTTTAATTTCTTTTACCCCCTCCTTAAAATCCCCCAATATTCAGGTTTTCGAATTCACTTTGACTTTGCTTTCTTTTTTTTTTGTGAGACCTTGTTTTTCTCAACAGTAAAGCACCACATAAATTCAGGATAATACAGTTATAGCAGAGGCAGGTTATGTTGTTTATTCCAAAGCAGAGGTTTTTAGTTTCCCATCCATTGAGCTCTTCTCGCAGCCAGGTGTAGACTCTGCTCTGTAGTGACTTCAGGGGAAATGTACGTGTTTCTGTCAGTGTGCTTGCTCAGTTTTCTCCTTTGTATGTGTGTGTGCCTTTTTAAAAACAGGGCTTTTAATAGTGGAATGTGAGTTTCCAATAAATTATTTCTAAGCAAGCAAAAAAACCCCAAACTAACAAACAAAAAACCTCTCACAGTGGCACTTGAGGGAAAAAAAACCAACCTTTGTAGTAATCTGGTTAGGAATACACCTTTTGGAATAACCATTATTGGCAAATAACTGCTCGTTACAGTTTGTCATGTGATGAATTGCCAGCTAGTTGTGTCTAATTCCTTTGCAAGTAACCTGCCATTCCAGTTGATTGCATTTTGGACAGTAGATAAGAATATCAAGTCAGGATTTATTGCTACGTTAAATGAATTTGTCATACAAAGAGGTTAACGTGTTTATGGCTGAAGTTGCAATGGGAATTTTGCCACTCCAATCTGTTTTTCGCTCTGCAGTTTTCAGTTCCCTTTTGTGATTGTAGAATGCCTTTGTTAGAACTTGCAAACCAGAGGGGGAGAAAGAGGCTGAATAAGTGACTGAACTGCTGCTGGTGCTCTGCTGTCAATTTTGATAGCTGCAGCAACCTCCTGCTCTGCGTGCTGCTCCTCAGAAACGCACACAGTTTGGGGGGGTCATCTCTTCATGTACCCCAGCTTCCATAGCTCTCCTGAATATTGAAGGTGCGGTATCACAGTGGGCAGATGGGGGTGGTGGTGCAAGTCCCTGCTGCCCTGCTGGTGTCATGCTGCCCTTGTGTCTCCCGGGTGTTCTGGGCCAGCTGGCTAGCCAGGTCAAACAGTCAAAAATAGCCCCTCACCAAAAAAATGTGGCAGGATTAGCTTTCCAGCTATCCGACAGCAGGCTGCGTGAGTGTGTGTGCTGTTCCCACGAGGAAAGGACAGCCTGCTGCTGGTCAGTCAGCTCGAATGAGTTGTGAAACCCTGTCCCAGAACTAGCCCCTGGGTGACAATATTCAGAGGAAGAAAACTGCCTTAGAGCCCCCATCCTGACTGTATATTGACGCTACCGTAGCTGTAGTAAGACTTCTGCGTTAACTTTCCCGTTTTCTCCAGTACTTGCCGAGTCTCCGTCCTTTATGCTCATTGCCAGTTAGGCATCTGTGGGCAGGTGAAGGACAAAAATGATTTGGGAAACTTTCTTAGTCAATACCTTTTTCTCTTTTCTCTTTTCTTAGAGGTGAAGAGGAAGGCTGGCTTTATCACTCCGGTGCCAGGAGGGGTAGGACCTATGACTGTTGCGATGCTGCTGAAGAACACACTCGTAGTTGCTAAAAAGCTCATTTACTAGAGCAAGCAGGCTACCTTGGAAGAAGAATCCAAGTTGTTCTATTTATTGATACACAAAACATTTATTTTTTCTTACAGAGATATTTATTTCTACATTGTATTTAATTTTTCATGTAAAGTATGCTGAACTTGATGGTTTACAAAATGTTAAAATACTTTGTGTTATCTTCTGCCGACTTAATATGAGCGAAAGCGAATTGGAGAATGCAGCCTATGCAGCTGCGTTGGTGGTGCTTTCTTATGTGTGTGAAAATGAAGAATGAAGCATGAATTACAAATACACTTTTTGAGTTTAAAGCCTCACCCCTCATCCTATTGCTCCATGCCCTTGTCAGAAGTCTCTCCCCATCTTTCCTGCAGCCCCATTTAGGCACTGGAAGGCCGCTCTGAGGTCTCCCTGGAGCCTCCTCTTCTCCAGGCTGAGCAGCCCCAGCTCTCTCAGCCTGTCCTCACAGGAGAGGTGCGCTGTATGGGGTAAAAGGAGAAGTATGTTTCTGTTCCTAGAAATTTTAGTTCCAAGATGCAGCTATAATAGTCTCATGCAATGTGAAAGTTGGAGTGGAGTTACTGAGAAGATGCAGTAGAATTGTGTGCACTGTCGCTGTGAAGAGCCATCCCCAATTCCCACTGAAGTCAGTAGGAGCCAGTTTGGACTTTACTCTTCATGGTTTTATCTCAGTTGGGATAACTTTGATTTGTTTTCGTTAGGAGCCTTAGGCCTTTCCCAGTAGACTATAGATAACTAGAAAGGGGAAGTAGAAAGTAATTGTGGCTAAATACTACTGCTGTTAAACAAAAAAAATGCACATACTGTAATAAAAGAAACAAGATGGAGCGTTGCTTCCGTGTTGATTGTTCTTGTGATGGACTTCCTCAGAATTTTGTTTAATGTGGCATTTATGAGAAAGTAATGATCACAGAATCATTACTAAATATACAGTGCCAATAGTGCAGAACGCCGCTTATCTGTTTAAATTTAAGCGGTAGGATGAATGTTAGGAGAATCGGGGTGCTTATGCAGATAATACTTGGACTGATCAACCCATCATTGACTAAGATGGAACATAACTTGTTCACTGTTACGTTAGTCTTGGTGAAAAATTTTAATACAGATAGAGTTGGTTGTGTTTTGTCTTTTTTCAGCAGTCTGTTAAGAGTGGAGTGAGTGGAGGTCTTTTGCATGTTCAGTCATTACTTAGAAAAATCTGTTTACATTGCTGTTGTAGGTTAATATTTGCTTTCTTTGATTTAACTGTAATAATATCTGCCCTTTTTTTGGCAGATCACTTGAGTGAGTCTTCCTCTTCCATGTCCTACAAGCGGTTTTTGTGCATCTTAAGCTTTTTGTCTTTTTCACCTCTGGTGGACAGGTTAGCCTTACTCACAAGCCAGTGAGACCGACGTTTCAGTCGATGGTATGCTATTTTCAGAGCTGCCAGGCACATCTGTGAGAGTGCTCTCCACTGGGAGAACATCCAGTAGGAGCATCCAGAGAAGAGGGCCTGCTAACTGAACCAAGAAGTGTGCTCATGTGCCAGACTTGGTCAAGTCCGGTCCGTGAACGACCTGTGGAAGACAGAGGCACGGCCTTATCCACCGAAGCCTCTTCACAGGGCTACCGCACCCAGCTGCATTGCCTAACGATGAAGCCACCTCCTGGATTTGAGCCGGATTAAGCTTCCATTGTGTAGATGTGTGTTGAAAGCAAGGCTCGCGAGGCTTAGCCCTGTTCGGAACTGATAGCAGAGGTTATCCAGGTAGGCATAAACGCTCCTGTCGATCCGGGAAGTGCGCAAGCTGCACTCTATCATTGTGCAGGCATGTAGCAATTGTGGATAGTGATGGAAGGGAAAATCCTCCTGGAATGCAGTCCATGCACAGGAGAACACATAATTAAAATGTGCATAACTAGCTTGTGTTTTTGCCTTAACGTATAAAGTGGCTAGATTCAGTCCTAGAGGTCACCGAGGAGAGTGCAGCACAGAGGGTGAACTCGAGCTGACCAGAGTTCTTAGAGCGTTTATCAAAATATTTTTGGTTTTTAAAATACAAGTGTTGTGAAATGTTTTTGTTGCTTGGAGCTCACAATTGAGAGACCCGAAGTTGTTGCTGGGGTGAAGTGTGCAGTTCTCCTTCGGTGAGAGCCAATTTGTTGATGTACGTGGCCATTATTGACCTAGGCCGTCCCGATGATCTGCTGCAGTATGTTTGGCTGCGTAAGTACCCTCCAGAGAGACCAGTCCTACTTGTTCTGAGCTGCCCGTGACCAAGGAAGTTGGACAGCGTTTGGGGCTGTGGAGAGCGGTTTAGTGTAAGAAATGTGTATGACAGGTATGTGTTAGACTTACCCACACTTCATGTGAAAAGTATGAATGTTCTCGTTACGCATACCCACTTCCTTGAAAAGGTAGAGATGGGCTTTTACGGCCGTATAGTGGCAAGAGTAATGAAGGGATCGCCTAGTACAGGAGGCAACAGCTTATCTTCTCTTTCAGTCTGTGTTTTCTCTGCACCTGTGCTTTGCTAGCTTTTGACTTGTACCCTGCACGATGGCGCATAGCTCCAGCCAGCAACCCCACATCTTGCGCAGGGCTGGTGACCTGCCGTGCTTCGGAGTGTTGCGCGCACGGGATGGCTGAAGGGAGAAGCTGTAAGCGTGCCCCCTGGCCTCGCCAGAGCCTGTCATCAAAGGCTTCTTGCTGGCAGTCACGAGGGGAGAACATCGGCCATGATCTTTGTGTCTGATCACTTCCTAATCTCAGCGCTAGCTGTTCTCGTAGTTCCTCTTCCGGATGGCAGGGACCTGAGGTACAGGGAGGACCAGGGACGGAACGCGAGCAAAGCAGGGGCTGATCCCTGGACCCCAAACTCCCGAGTAGCATCCTGACTGCTGCCTGTCCTCCTGGAAGTAATGCAAGACCTACATTGCTAAAGGAAAGAAAGATCGCTTTTCTCACGATAGGTCAGTTTTTGTTTTGCTCACCTCTATTTTGCTGCGTTTTGTTGCTGTGCTCTGGCAGATACCAGGTCTCACTGTAAAACTGTATCTTTGCATGCACAATTATGCCTACAGGTAATAGGAAAGCAGAGTTTCAAAAGCAAACCTGATCCCATTGCTAGATAATAGCAGTTTCCTAAATAAATGTGTGGTTGCCCCGAGGGTTGAGCTTGTTGCCAGATGCACTTTTTTTTGATTGGTGAGAACAGCAGATGACGCTTCATGGCATATAAGTGCAAGAGAAAACACGAGAGCACAGATAAGCAGAGCGAGCGAGCCATCTGGAAAGAAGAGTTGAGAAGGTGTTAAAGCAGCCGCCTGCCATGGCATTTGGAATGCTCATCTATATTTTGCTGAAAGGTAGGTTTGGAGGAGGCTTTTCCGTGTTGTAAGGTACAAGGCTTTGTTGAGCAGTAGTTCTCTCTTTCCGAAATAAGCGGTAGGGGTGGGGAGCATGCGAAGACACTGCAAGGCAGAATTACTTTAGCCATTTTAAACCTGGGTGAGATTTTAACTCGTAAGGTATAATTTGGACTGTGAAAAGAAGCCTCTTGGACTTGTAAATAGGTGTAACACTGTAGTACATTACAGGTATGTGTTGTACATGGTGTAAGGTAACAGAATGGAGAACAGAATGGATGTGTGTTTTGGAAATTTGCAAGCAGTAGTTGATTGCCCCACAATCATAATTATGCTGTGGCAAAAGGAAGTTTGAGACAAGAGTGTTTTAAATAGATTGTTATTATATTGCTGCATCGTATGGGAACTGTGTGAAGTGGGTACATGTTTTCTGCATGGAGTGAACCTTGAATAGAGATACTGAGTTTATCTTTTACAGTAAGCATCTATTTGCATTACACAGCAATGGGGGCACTGAGTGAAGAGTCAGCTATTACTGTTTCATCCCTCAGCACAGACTTACGGAATAATTGGACAAAAAACAACGCTGAAGGTATTTCTTTTTTGTTCTATTTGTGTCTATTAATCTGTCACTATAAAAAAAAACCAAAAAGACACACAGAAAAAAACCAACAAAGTCTATTATGCAGATAGCTGCAGTAATGCTGCAGTTGGACACTGTTGGATTTTTCTGTGTTTTATTTGTGAGATGGCTGCTTTCTTCATGGAGCCGTACAAACCTCTGAAGTAATAGATGCCGCTCAGCTGGAGCAGGCTGAGTGTTGAGCAGCTAAAGGATCATTTATCTCAAGTCAGTTATAGTTGGAAGAAGGTATTTTAAGGCGACTTGGGATAGATGATCTGCGTTTCTGATAGCCATTTCTCTTGCTTATAACTAGTGCTTGCTTTCTAGCTGTTCTCTGTGTGAATCTTGAGGCACACAAGCGAGAATGCAGCAAGCATAACTTCAGTTCTGCCTCTCGTTACTGGTACTGAGTTTCTTTCTTGGTTGTAGTTTTGCTTTCGGCTGTCGCAGCTTCCACAGCCCTCTTCAGAGCACTAGCTCTCTTTTCTCTCTTCCTTTTCTGACTGAAATGTGAACTCAAGCTATTTACCTGCCAACATCTGAGACCAGAGCACTGTGTTTATCCCGCAAGCTACATTCTTGATGTTACTTCAGGTGCTAGTGATGTCATTACTTTTGGAGAACTGTGCGATTTCGACCTGAGGTTTTGGCAGGTCAGTAAAGGAGGAAAGGAGTTTAACTGTGATACTTATTAATGTCTTTGTACTTAAAAAAGAACATAAACATGCATACAAATCATCTTCTGTTAATTGTAAGGCATGACAAGATGTCTTACAAGCTTCTTGTAGTAGATCTGTAAGCTTTTTATTTTTCTCACAACATGTCAAACATATTTTTTGGTCTGATTTGTCATAATGGTACTGTGTTACAGATAAATACACATTCATCCATAGATATACTATATATATGAGTACATTATACACACGCACACGTGTGTAAGTGGAGTCAAGATGATGAGGATTTTTGTCTGCAACAGTTGGATTTATCAGCGCAGCGCTGTGGTCTGGTTTAGTGGATTTATCTCTGACACGATCCTGCCAGAGTTGCACACAGCAAGCAGGAGTATCATGCAATAGAAATATGTTGTGACTTGATCAGTGCCCTGTTTGTGTTCTTTCTAGAAAGCAGGAGGTGTGGGTCACGTTTTAACAAATCAGAGGCTTATTTACAGGCACACAGCCATGCCTGTAACTGTCCTGTGCCGTGCAAGTCCGCTAGATACCAGCGCTTTTCATTGGGAGTGTGTTCCCCTCAAAGACAGAGGCTAACTCACTAACTTAATGCATATTTACATGGGTGGTTAAAAAGTATATTCCGGTGGACCTCTTAAAAAGCCGCTGAAAAGTTAGAAAATAGCATTTCCATAAAGAAGATTGGAAAGAAACGCTTAGAGTAGCCCAAGAAACTGGCTGTATCTCTCTTAAGTTTTCTTGTAGCTTCTATTCCTGTGCAATTTAAGTTTATAGTAAGGTGTGTAACCAAGGTTCAGTAATACTGGATCCTAAGAAAATGGATTCCTGGTGAAGTAGCGCTGTAGGAACTGCCAGTTTCTTCTGGGATTGCAAGTCCTCTGGGAGCTGAGGTGCAGTTTGCAGACAACCGTTAGTTTCTGCTCAATCTGTTTGCCTCTTACAAGGTCATGTCCTATTTTATGTTACGTAGGTTTTAATTGTCACCAGTGCTGGGCCTAAGAAATGTTAGGCTGGGTGATCAGCCAGCGGGGAAAAACGTGAGGGAGAGGATGCGTGGCTGGGAGCTGGCACTGCAGGGATCAAGAACTTCTGATGGTGTTTGGGCTGAAGGGGAGCCTTCATAGCAAAATGGGCAGCTAGGAGTAGGGAAGGGCTTAGTTACCGGGGAAAAAACAAGATCCCTTCATTGCTGTGAACTGCTGCTTCCGCGCAGTCTGCAAGGGAGGCCCTGAACCCAGGGCTGACCCCTTCTCCCGTTCCTCCCTGCTGCACCGTACTTGAAGGCTGAGCTGTCGTGGTTTCAGCAGCTGACTCTTTTTGTTGCCAGTCTGTCAGTTTTGGCGTGCCCAGGCTTCCAAGTACCTGTAGTTTTGATTTCGTGTCAGATCTTGCCAAGTGTATCTGTTTGAGTGACTCAGTTGCAGGCAACTGTCAGGTGCTTACACAGCATGCTTTTATTTCCTCACGTGACATGAAAGGGCACATGGATGTGTTTATTCAACAGCTTACTTAGTATCTGGGTGGACAATATGATACGCATTAGCATAATGCTCTGGGATGGGTTAGAAAATCGGTCCTTTTGTTTGCAAGACTCATCGTTCTTTCCGAGGTCATTTCTTCTTTTGCAATGTTGAAGTAAATAGCAGTTAGAATTTTTGTGTGTGCATCGAAGATGTGATCTTGCTTCCCACAAGGGACAAAACTCCTCCTCCTGACAACAAGGGAAGGTCCTATTGTTCATTTGTCACCTGTGCAGCAAGATGTTTGTCTCAAACTTTCTAGGCAGGCCTCTGCTGTAGGCTGACCTTGGTTTCTCATGACGGCACGAACTTTGAGGGCAGTCAGGGGAAGAGGTTTTGCCTACTTGCACGAAGCAAAGCTTCTTCCAGACATCGGTAGATGGAAGGCTGCCACCTCTCGGCAGTGGTGGGGTGCATGGGCAGGGATGTTCTGGCGGTGTGAATCCTTCTGGTGGAAGTTCCAGCAGAGGTGGCTGGGGATTTCCTGCCTCTGATGTGTAGGTTTGTGCCTTCCTCAGTGGGTTTTTCCCCCGCCATGTGTGCTTTGTCTTCCATTGTGCTTTCCCCAGCAGTAAGCATCATGCAGTCCTCCTGTGCGGAAAGTAGTGTCATCCATCTCTTGTCATAAAATCCGTCTCTTCCTGAAATCTGTCCTGTCTTAAATTCTTTTTCTCTTCCTTAAACCTGTCCCTCTGAGGCCTGGTCCTGTGCTGACCATGCTCCTGATCAACAAGCCTGTCCCCCGAGCTTGCCGGCAGCGTTCCCAGAGCCAGACAGAAGAGAGCCAGAGCTTGACGCTAGAGCTCGCGTACGGCCAGCGCCAACTTCTTCCCTTGCAGAGTGTGTGGTTCAAGGCTGCGGGTGCGTCTGCTCTGCACAGGGCTGTCTGTAGCAGAGACACCGTTCTGCTGCCAGCGTATGAGGACAACGTAGCTGTGGTGGCGTACAGCTTGCTGCTAGGTGGTGATGCACACAAATCTGGGCTGTGAGCCGCTGCTTCAGGTACTCCCCTGCTGCATCATAGTGTGCGCTGGAGATAAGCCTCGGTCTTGGCGTTGGCATTGTGTGTATTGTCACTTCATTGCTGGGCCAGAGCTGTGGAGTTGGCTGGTAGTTTCTAGCTTTGGGTCTGCCGTCTCCACAGCATAAAGAAAAACTTGTGAGTTTTCCTCACAAGTATGAAAAAAATGCCCTTTTCTTAGCCCCGAGAAGTTCACTTCAAAGCAAGACATGTTTTTTCCCACCTCTGTAGCTTTTCCTGAGAAAGTGTAGCAAACCAACATGTTCTTTTTGGAGCAGACTCGAATTGTTACTTGTTCTACCTAAGTCTCCTGATAAGCTGGAAGTCCGATTGCTCTGTCAGGTTTTAGAGGGCACTATTTTCAAAGCAGTGGTGTTTGTCCTGAGTCAGTGGTAGCATCTTACCTCTTTGTCCGCAGCTGAAGTTGTGAGTTGCTCTGAAGTGCAGGTTACAGTAGAGCAGCTGTTTACCATCACTTGTCGTCTCTGTGGTGAAGCTCCGTAAAGGACAAAGAGAAAAATCACTTAGTTGAGCACACAGGGGAAATTCCTGACATTAAATAACTTAAACTGGAATTTATTTGGGAATTGAGGGGGTTGATGGTGTTACTCCTGAAAAATGTGTTGTGTGATCTCGAGTTGCCTACAGGACAGCTACAGGCTTGCATCTATGACAGTTGTTCCATCAGCATATTATCTCCAGGCCTTGATTCAGCACTTAGTCAGAAAGGAAGGTTTCTGCTTGCTGTACTGTTCTTCAGTCATTCTGAGCAGCCCTTGTCACCTTCCTGCACGATGTTATTTATCTTCTGGTTGTAACTGAAAGCTGGTTTGGACGTAAACTTGCTTAGGAAATGACCTTCAGCCATCACTAAAAGAGTTCCCCAAACTAGTAACACATTGCTTTGACCCCCCACCCCGGCAGCGACTCCTGTAACTGGGCAGAGACACCAGTTCAAACAGAGACTAGCTTTGATGGTGAAGCTTTTGAGCCTTCTCTTCCCTTGCTGCACCCCTGCTCCCATGTTACAGATGGATGCCAGCCTCTGCACTCTTTCTGTGCACCAGGGTGCCTCGCTCCTGGGCTCAGGCGCTCTTCTATCCGTATGCGACATTGGTAGAAGATCCCCAAGAGCAGTTTTGACTTCTCCTTTAATTCCATTTCAGCCGCCGTGGTTGGGAACAAGGTAGTCGCTTTCTGTGCTTTCAAAGCAGCATACTTACTGACCTGGATGCATATGATTTTGTGCAAGTTCAGAAACTTAATAGTCTAGGAGCGTGCTTTTGCACAGGAACGCCGTCCAGGCGGTCTTGAGTGCTTACAAGCGTAGCTGGACCATGGAGAATGTAGGGAGCAATGCCACCATTCCTCACGCACTCATAGCTGCAGAGCTGGCAGGCAGGAGTTTTAGAAGTGCGATAGTTTGTCTTGTAATGAGGAAAACAAACAAAAAAATAAATAAATTGAATTCAGACGGGGAAGCGTACTGAGAATAACTCAATGCTCTCATTGTGTCCTAAACCCCTAATATCCCTGGGAAGGTTTTTCTGAAGGATTGCAGGTTGGATAGTACTGATGTTAGACAAGGTAAATGTTCCGTAATGACTTTTATACACAATTCCTAAGAGCAAGTAATTAATTTACAGTTTGTTCTTTCTCTAAAGCAATGCTATGCTGGAATGTCTTAGAAGCTCGTTCTGCTGAGCGGTGTTTGAAGTGGCTCACGAGACGTGTCACAGTGAATTTGTGTTAAGCGTCCTCCAGGCCATGTCTCTTCATCTTGAATTGTGAGAATACATTCAAATGATTTTTTTCCTAAATTTAACGTGTGTTTTTCCCTTTGACAGTAGACTACACAGAGCAGCCGAAGCTCTTGAAGCTTATGCAGGCCTGTCTTGAAGAACACCACAGCTATTGTATCAACGGGCTCTGCGCTTTCCACAGCGAACTGAGGAGACCCATATGCAAGTAAAGAATACTGCTTTTGTAAATATCCTTCTTAAAAAATAACGACAGCAGCATTGTTTCTTTGTCAGCTACAGGTTATTAATGCAATGTGACTAACTTGAAGCAAAGTGCAGCTTTCAAGTGCCAGTGTTTGCAAGCTTGAAGTTTGGCACAGACCTGAGCGGTGTGGTGGCTCAGAACTGTTAATGAGGCAATAGTGGTGTCCTAAGGAAGGGAGAGGGAAAATTCACAGCTCTGTACGTCGCTGCCGTGCTGACATCTCAAATCACAACTGGTGCTAGAGTAAGTAGTAGAGAAGCAAGTAGATTTTCACAGTGGCAGCAATGAAGGGAGCAGGATCTTCCAAGATGCCAGCTACAGCGCCCGTATCCTGCAACTGCCTACACGCCAATCATGACTTGGGTCGTCTTAAATTTTTCTAGGGTGCATGCTGGGCCCTTCGGCCTTTGGAGACATTATAGCAGCTGAGGATCAGCAGAGCACCCTGCTCTTCATCCACGCCCTCTGCGATGAGAGTATGTTTAGACTGCGTTTGCTGCTGTGACTGCAGTACTGGAGCTAGCTTTAAACTAGATAGACTGGGGCAACTGGTCGTCTTGGTGGAGCGAAGAGGCTCTGACTGAGCGCCAGATGGAGCCCATCCTCGTTTAGACTTGTTGTAAATTGTTTAAAAGTGATCAAGACTAACATGTGTCTCTGAAATACAAAGCCTAAGTAGTTGTGAATAATTTTTGCATGGTGTATTTATTTTGTAGGTGCCTTGCAGGTTATAATGGAGAGAGGTGTGAACATTTAACTCTAAATTCATACGCACATAATTCTTACGAACGCTACATTGCTGTGGGAATTGGTATAGGAATACTGACAAGTGGGATACTTGCTATCATCTACTGCTACGTAAGAAAGAGGTACGGGAGAAACCTAATGACGTTCATCTGAATTCCAGTGGGCAGGGAGAAACAGTGTGCAGAGTTGTGAGGGCACTGCAAGTGTGTTTTTGCCTGTTACTGATCGGCGGTGTGGTTTTAAAGGAGCTGCCGCTCTGTAGCTCTACTTTTCAATCTGCTAGTTGGGTCAAATGGTGCAGTTGTCTGAAACGTGGGTTTCACTGAGGGTGTCTAAATGAGCTGGGCAGTTAGATTTCAGCTCTGGTCAGACAGCTGTGGTTTTAGGTTTGTCTGATGAAAATCACCTGATGTTGTCCATTTTAGATGCAGGAAATTGAAATCACCCTACAAAGTCTGCATGGGCGAAACAGCGTTGTGAAGATCTGGCGCTGGGACGCTTAACCTTTTGCCTGCAAATCAGAGGAAGTTCTGCTGGGAAGGCCACCCCGCGCCATCTGGCAGGTACCCCAGCCTCGCTGATGAGATGAAATGAAGGGAATGACAGCGAGGACGTACAAGGAACTCCTACAGAACTTACGGCCTTCAGCCAGTTTTGAAGAAAGACTGCCTCTTCTTAATAAGGCTGCTAGATGAGCGGGTCGGAACAGCTGAGGATACCTGCAGCCCTCTCAGCTCTCTTCTGTGGCTGATATTTGTTGAAGGGAGGACTGGTTGGTTTTAGCTGTTTTCAGTCATTTCAAGCCTTAGTACAGCGTTCTCACCTCATCTTTTCTGTTTTCTTTTGATTTTTTTTTTTTTCTTTTTTTCTCCTCTGGAGAAAAAGCACAACTGTCCCGCAACGGACTTGTATTCTGAACATCCTGTGCTGACAAGAAACTGTTTGGGTTCTGATTTCAGCGTCTGCTGCCTAACTGTGTGGATGAACAGCCCTCTTGCAGCACAGCAGTTACCATCAGTGTGCTGAGCAAACTATCGGCTTCTGTTGCCATAAAGGACAAAACCATAAAATGCTTTGGACTGAGGAATATGGATGTTTCTGACAAGCGTACTTAAATTTAGGAATAGAGAGTAAGTAATTCCTGGAAAAGTAGATCGTGACACCTCTGGGCATGGCAAGTTCTTACTGTTTCCATAAGCAAAGGAATGTGACACCTTTCTCAAAACGGATTATTGGTTGTGCTTGTGACAAAGAACTCTGCTCTTGCCTACCATCGCATAGCAGCTCATGAGACTGGCAGAGCTTCAGGCAGAACATAACCATGTTGTACCGTGATTTCAGCATGAGACTTGAGTTGCTAGAGAAGCAGGGATTTTGTTAATGAAGCTTGAGTGCAGCTTTGCCCGTGAAACAGATTTCCATCATTCTGTTCTCACATTATGTGCACTATGTGACCGCTCAAATAAGAAAGAAATGACCACAGGGATTTTGTTTCACCCTTGACGAACAGATTACGTACCAGACGCTTCTTTTAATTCATCTTGTCTACAGAGAATAACAAAGCTAAAAAGATTTTGTTCAAGGAAAACGTAAGAAAATTGGTTCTGAAGATGGTGACACTAGCTGTGAATTGTCACTGGCGCCTGGAGGGTTTGCCGGTGCTGATGAGACTGGGGATGGCTCAAGAGGTTTTCGTTTCAGCTGTTGCACATTGTAGATGCATCTGCTATGTTCACTCATCTATGAGAAAAAGGCAGTTAGGTGCTTCACAACTTTATGGAATGATAGCGGCTCCTAAATCTCGGTGCCCTGCTGGAAAGCTCTGTTTCTTTATGTGAGTTGATTTTCACAACAGGACTTTGCACAGCACATCATCTGTTGAGAAAACCCTGTGTATTTGTGAGACTGCAATAATAATGCTGAAATGTGTATGAAAGACTGGGTTTTGAAAGGGTAAACATACATTTGATGCTCGAGTGGTCTGGAGCTCAGTGGGCTTCTCATCCTGGTCAGTAGCTGAGTCACCTTGGCTCTCCATTTGATACAAATAAATAAAACAAAATCTCTCACGCTTCGGTTGGAGTCCCTGTGCAGCAGATGGGAGCAAGCAACACATGCATACACAGAAAGGATTGGTGATGAGGAGCTGGATGGAGACAGACACCGATCCTTTCCTCTACACCTAAACATAAGCCTTTTGGAAGAGGCACTGGGCTGGTTTTCCAACTCTCAGCCTTTTTTTTTGTTGTTTTTTGGTTTGTTTTTTTTTTTTCTTCACATCAAGTTGTATCTTCAGCTCTCTGTATTCTTTACTCTTTTCCATTTTTCTGACCTTTACTTAGTATTCACAGTGGGACAGCTTCTGCTCTTACCAATTTCCAAGTCACTTTTCAATAGCTGACCTAACGTTTTCTGTGTCATGTATATGCACCGAGAGTGCAATTAACTGTGAAGTACAATCTGCACATCCACGCACAGACACACAAAAAACACCGTTCTCCCACGCACGCACTGGACCGACTGCATGGAAACACCTGTTAGAAACATACTGGTCAACAGGAGAACACAAGTGAGAAATCTTCGTCAGTGGCCTTGAATAAAATTTGACGGCTAGACAGGCCCAAGGATGGAAAGCCTGAAAAGCTTTTGTCACGTGAGCAAATGTCCTTCTCCACAATGAGTTGTCTCTTCCTGCACGCACGCTGCCGGTGTTGCATTCAGGTCTAGAGAACTAACCTTCCTGCATCACATAGACCACATCTTGCAGCGCACACGCACAGCGACACAACTTGCTCAGGGTGTACGTGCAGTTGTTAGAGGAGTTCTAAGGGCAAGAGTTTGAACAAGTGGACTTCTGCTTTTCCAAAGAAAGCTAGGGTGGAGAGATGGATTTCGTTTGGTTTTAACCATTTGCATGTCCTTTTACTGACTTCTTTTGATGCCTTTTACGTACCAGTGGCCCGGCAGGTGCCTTGAAAGATAGGCAAGTGCTTCTTCCAAAGTATTTACTCATTGCAGTGAGATAATCTGTGCCTATAGAAACACACACTGACTTCCTTGTTCTAATATTTGGTTAAACATAACTGGAAAGAAAGCTTTATTTCAAGGCCACAATCTAGCAGGAGACTAAATAGTGAAATTATTTTTTTTTTTTTTTTTTTTTTTTTGGAAGGGCTGCCAGTGAAAGCTTCCTGAGATTTTTCTGCTAGTGGAAGAAAAGTTTGAGTGAAACACGAGATGAGCCTGTACCATGCACAATAAGACTTTGTGTAAGGGCAGCATGAGAACAAAAAAGAAGGAAAAAGATGGGAAGAAGGAAGGAAAAGGAGGTCTTTGCAGTTTTCTTTTTCCAGCTAGTATTGAGGCTTCCAGCAATGAGTTCTTCATCACCTGTGAGCACAACCACAGAGCAGGCAACTAGCTTCTTAGATGTCCAAGGCTGGTGGCAGCAACACGGGGGACAGCTTTCTCCATTAGTCTGCAGTGTTTACAGGCTGTAGCTGTGTGGGAGAAGAGTGTTGGCATTGCAGCTGGAAGGGATTTCATCAGGCCGGAGCGGTGTTTGAGGCATCGCTGTGTGGATGAATCACTCTGCTGTTTGATGCAGTGACCTGGCCGAGGAAGTCTGCGTTCCCTCAGATTGCTTCATGGACTCAGCTGTGCTGAGCCCTGCCTTGATAACTCACAGGTGCTACTGGGCTGGTGTCTCTGCTTACCGTGCTGAATTTCCTGCAGAACTGGCCTGGCAGAGGATCAGGCTCATCTTTCCTGGCTCGTTTATCAGGCTCAGACTCTTTCTGTAATGGCATAATTAACAGTCGTAAGCTTCTGCTTCCTATTCGCTGCACGTGCCAAAACCTGTCCTTTCAAGAGGAGACCCTGTGTTTGTGTGGCTTTTATGCGGTCCGGCTTCAGCTTTATTGGGGCACCAGCTTCGCAGGGCTGAGAGAGAGACGTCAAAGGCTGGGACCTGCCTTTCTGAAGGACAGAGCGCTTGCCCTGTGTGTGATCCCGGTTGGTGGAACCACACTGGCTTTTCCTGCAGCATGTTTGTCACGCCTAGTTGTCCTTAAGCCACCCGGCCCTCTATCTGCTTCCCTGGTGTCTGCAGCCGCCGTGCAGGTGTACTTTGTTGATGCTTGGCGGTGACTTGAGTGCCTCCCCTGAACTGGACACCCATTTTCTGTTGAAGTGTGTGGGTGGCCTCCGGTTTGCCTGATCCCAGCAAGGTCTATTTAAAAGGGCGAGATGCAGCCTGTGGAAAAGATGACTGTCCTTTCAAAGCACTGCTCGATGGCTCACGTTTGGAGTAGGCAGTGTCCCTGTCCTGCCTGCCTGGTAGGGTGCACTGTTGAGTAGCAGTGGTGCCCGTGGTCGCACACGACTGGTTCGGCAATCTGAGCTGCAACGGCGCGGGAGCAGCCGGGCCTCTGGCCCCTCTAGTCCGATAGCTGGACAGCCAGCAGCTGCAGACCCTGCCAGAGGCTCCTGAAGAAGGCTCCTGAAGGGCTGGTGGCAGGCAGGCAGGCAGGTAGGAGACAGTTTTCCCTCAGGGAAGGTTTTTTCTTATTCTCAGTAACCAAGAGTATGTTTTACTTAATAACACAGCAGAGTTTGTGGTCCTTCCCACTTACGGCAACTCAGCTTCTTCTAATGTGTATTACAAGTCAAAAAAACCTGATTTGTGATCATGTGGCTAGCACAAGGCTAACTAATGTGTTATCCAAGCGTCTATACTGGGTTGTGTCCTAAGAACTAGCTGTGAAACTGGTTACTTACTAGTGGCTCTGGACTTCATGCTAAAACAAAAAAAAAAACCAAAAACCCACAAAACAAAATAAACCAAACTCCCCAAAATCACATGGCTCTGAACAAAGTTTTATAGCTTTGTCATTCTTTATACCTGTTATAGGCTTTAATTTCTGGACCGTGAAATACACTGTAGTTGGAAAAGCATCCTACGAAGAGAAGGCTAACTAGGTAAAATAATTGATTTATTAATTAAGTTGAGAATAGCTCCCATGACCCCTGAAGCTCGCAGTCCTGAGTGGATTTGTCTTTAGAGCATCCCTGTGAAGGAAGGCAGTGCTGCGGGGACGTTGTGCTGTGGAGAACTGAGACGGAGGGATTAAAGTCACATGAAGGAGAGGCAGCAGACTTTTCAAAGCTGCACACAGTGCTATAGCTGATAGATCATTCTTCTGCTTATTTGAGTTCTTTTACGCCATGGTTCTCTAGCAGATTGATAACACGCTAGCAGTATTGAGAGAGGGGAAAGGGAGCTCAGTCTTGCTAAGATTTAAGTTTGATGGGAACAGCAAGAGTTTCTAGTTGAGTATTTGTTTAAACTTTGTATCTTGTATGATAGGAGTGCAATTTTTTTGGTTGTGTTTTAACTTTTGGAGCTGTTCAGTATCGTGGCAAAATGTGTTTGAAACAAGACGATTTGCATGATGCAGATAAATAATCTGCAGGCTGTGTTCAGTCACCTCCAGCCCACCGTAGGTGGGGTCTTCAATAGCCCTGCTTGTTTCAGTAGCTCCTGGTGTGGTACCGAACGGCTTCATGGCAGCGGGGTAGCTGGATCCAGCCTCTAGAAAAAGAGACATGAAAAACGAGGAGCGGGGGAAAATGCCCTGGTTGTTGCTTGCCTTTCAACATGTCCCTTTGGTTGCCCAAAGGTCCCAGTGAGCAACGTGACCTCCTGACTGAGAGACTGGGAATGCTGCCTGCACAGCTCGGCGCTCTGTGCGCTCTGCACTGCAGAGCTCTGATGGCATCCGCAGTGATGCGTGGCTGCTTCCTCTGCATGTGCTTAGCCTTGCTGGGAAGAGGGAGATGCCTGTAGAGGTCCCTATTGTACTGTAAATCCAGGAAATCATTTGGGACTCCGTCTTTACGACCCAGTTAACAAACAAACAAAACAAAAGTGCAGGTACTCATTAAAAGCTGAGTGTAAGTAGTCAGTAATTACCATAGCAGCAATAAAATTTTGTACTATGACTAGACTTTGGGCTGCTCCTACTCTCGCTGAATTGAATGGCAGCAGGAGCAGACTCTGTACGAAGCAGCTCTTGGCAAGCTGAAGGAAGTGTCGCGGCACCGCCAACACCGCTGATATGTGCGGAAGAGGAAAATAAAGACACGGAAAAGGGCAAGTTGCTTTATCTAAATTGCACGAAGCCAGACGTTGGCATAGCCTCCGGCCTTCAGCCTGCCCATTCAGCGTCTAGGGGACTGCTTTTCTCCTTTGCATTTATATTTAAGGGAAGCAGCAGAGGCCTAAGGCCTCAAAAGAGAGTCAAGTTTGCTGGATTGGGTGGACATCTCATTAGTGGAAGGATGGAAATAGGTGGCCCCACAGTCTGAATCTTTTTCATCTTGCTAGGGCTTCAAATTGATAAACGCTCACGTAGAAAAGGAAGTCAAAATGTAAGCAGTAAGTGACACACAAAAATAAGCATAACGTTCAGAAGACTTCTGTCCTGGAGTTTTCAGTGTAGCTGATATTTAAAGATGAGTTCTGGTCTGCGTTCTGCTATTGAGTCCATGTAGATCAACAGTTCACATCACAACACAGAGGCTGTCGTATACCAAACTAATTGTTAGATTGTTCGAGTCAAATTAACATTTTAATTTTATTTTTTTAAGTAAAAACATAAAAACAGTCTGTGAGGCAGAATTTCACAGACAAATGAGTTTAAATGCTCATTCCCTGGGGCAGTTCAAGATGAACTGAACTTGAGGGTCAGGACATATCTTGCACAGCCATTTTGGGGGAGTTTTCCATCTGATGGTTTGGGGGTTCTTGCCCTATTGTGTAAATAAGGCCACCTGTGACATAGAGCTGGCTCTGGGCTCGGTTTTCCAACTCAGAAAAGGCCAGAGGTGTCCAAATGCAAGGTTTTGATTCCATGTCTAACAGTGAGTCACTCAAACACTGATTTTTAATGAAAACTTCATGTGGAATTCATCCGATGAATGTTGGCAAACAAGTTTACTCGTAAAGATTCCCCAGTGACATTTCTTTTTAACAGTATTTTGACCTTGAATAAGCAAAAATACAGTTCACTTCACTCGATATTCCAATGTCAAGCTGTGTTTCCTGGTCGTGGCTGAGCAAGTGCATCACGGTGGCATTGCAGGTGACTGACTGGGGACAGGCTGACAGAGAGCCAGCCCGAGGTGGCCGACGTGGGAAAGCTTCCTAGGCAGGGTACGTGTGCGAGCCCAGAGTTGAGTTCCCATACCTGCTGCCTCACACCTGGGATGCTCCTGGAAGCCCAGTCTTTGGAGTAGCTGTTACTGTTTGCAGATTATCTGCCATGGCTTTCAGCTTCCCAAGGCAAGGAGCCACGTTATGATCCGGGGACAGGAGCGTTAGAGCTTTGTCACTGTCACTCCGTGAAATAGGTTATGCTCTTGGCTTTTTTGGGATGGTTGTTTGGGGTTGTTTTTTGCAGGGAGGGGGTTGGGGCATGCCAGAACCCTTCCTCTGTCTTCCACGTTCGAGCCTGATGTGCAAAGATGCCTCTCCATAGCTACATCTGACAAACAGCATAACCAGGGTTGAGCCATGAGAGGACAGGGCCGTGCTTTGCAAGAGCGTCTGACTAACCTGGGCAAAGCTAATTTGTTTGACATAATTTCTATACGTAAGACTAAGTCTGTTTGTGTCCCATTGTTATGGCAAATCCCGTGATGAACTGCATTTTATTGACTTCTGCCGGCCGTTTGACGGCGCCTGGCAGCAGATTTGAATATGAGCACTGTTCCAGGAAGCTGTCTTAATAGATACTAATTCAGAGCCGAAAGGTTGCGGGGCAACAAATGGGCCTTGCGGGTGGCTGTGATGGCTTTACGTAACAGGGAGGACCTGGGCGCTCCGGTGCATCCCTGCTTTGCGAGCCAGGCAGCCCAGCTGCCTCCTGTGGGGTGGGTGAAGCAGGCTGAGGTGAGTCAGCGGCAGGCCGGGACAGCGAGGGGGGACCTTGAGTGGCAGGCCGTGCCACGTAGCCGGAACGTGGAGTATTTGGCTGATGGTTTTGTGCCTTTTCCCCTCTTTTCAAGGCTGCGGCATCACGTGTCCATGTGTGTTTATTGGAGGGCTGCTGTTCAGGAAGAGAAACACAAGGAGGGCCCCCAAGTAGCCTTATCTGTGTGATTTTTGGAAACTCTTAGCATGTAAAGCGTTGGCTTGTTGTCTTTGTAGCTCAGGCACGACATTTGGTGGGCTTTGGCAGCTTAATCTGCCCTCTGTCTCTATCAGCGCAGGCACTGAAGCTTGGCGTGTTGGGATTTATCATCGTAGGCGTGGGCAGGGGAAGGAGAGGAGCTACAGGCGAGGATGGGAAGGCAGATGCTGCAGCTGGACTTCAGAATGGGACACTGTGTCTGCCCTGTCCAGGTCAAGAGGACTTAGGTATGTGTGGGTCCCAAGTTTGGCAGCAGTAGAGCTGACATTGGTAGGTGTGCTGCAAACCTCTTTTCAGTCGTTCACGGGCTGGTGGTGGAAAGGATCTGATTGAGGAAAGGCATCCGATTTTGCCCTGGTGGCCAAGCAGGCAGGAAGTCACATCCGACAGCTAGAGGTTAAAGCATGCTGTTTTCTCATTTTCCAGCTAAAAATTAATTTTGCAGCTGTAACTGCCCATGGATGACTTCTGTGGTGTCGGCTGCCGCTCTCAGAGCAGTGCCCGTTCCGGCTGTCCGGGTGAGCTACAGTGAACCAGCACACTGAATTGCAGACAGGACTCCCGAGGAGCCGAAAGACAAGAAATGCTCTTGCCCTTTCCCCTTGCCTCGTTAATACTTCTCTTGACTTTTTTGGTGGCACGTTCACAACATCTCGTGTGCAAATAGATTTGAAAGTTCTCCCTCGGGCAGTTCTCAACCATCTCTTAAATTCCTTCCTCCATCACTAACTACTTTTTCCATCAAGATTACAGCAGCAAAAAAAATGTTCTGTATGGGCTAGGTGCTCCCCTGTGCATGAAAAATGTGTGCCGGAGCCAAGAAACACCAGGAGTTTATTCCTGGTTGTTCCCAAGAAGAATGAGGAGTGACGCAGGCAAAGGGTATGACCTTACGCTGAGGCCTGCACAGAAATCATATCCTAGAATCATGGAATGGTTTGGGTTGGAAGATCTGACCTGCTCAGCTCATTTAGGCAGAGCGAAGGTGCCCCTGTGTGGGGTACCACGATAAACTTGTCCAGTGCCCTCTTGTCGTTCAGGTGCCGTGTTCAAACTGCAGCCTGGCAGCCCTTTAAAGGGGTAATTAAGATGATTCCAAGTAGAGTTAGTTTGATTACTTTTTAAACCATGAAGTATTTGTGAAATGTAGCCATTGTGCGCCTCCACTGAAGGCTTTTCCAGAGAATGAATTGTGAAGTAGGGATCTGTGATTTTCCCAGTTAGCTCTGGCCTAACTCCAAGCCCTGTGGCAGGCTGCAGTAAAACATCTGTTAGCAGAGGCTGTGTGCGCCGTCTGAGTCCTCGGGTACTGAGGCGTTTCTGCATTTGGAGTGCTATGAGATTCTGACAAGCTCCCATTTGCTTGCCCCCTGCCTCTCCTGCTCCTGCAGATGGAATTGTAGCGGCATTAACGTTGTCAGTGTTGAGCACTGGCTTGTGAACTAGCAGCTGACAGCAGTGGGAATTACTTTGTGTATTGTGGTAGGATTTTTATGTCAGCCATCCGTCAGTTCCCCGTGTCTACCCCAGGACGCTGGGGGCTCTGTGCATTATCCGTCGTTCAAGTGGATTGAAGGGGGAGTGCTTCTCTCCTTCAAAACACAGAGTTGCATCTCTTTGGATTGAAAGGGTGACACGGATAGGAGCCACACTCCCTTTGTCTTCAAAACATTTGAACGCGTTTGTTTAAGAATGTGCATTGCTTTGTTATTCATTCTTCTTCAGCGTTTTAGCGGTGTGCTGCCACCTGCAGAATTTCTGTTGTGCCGAGTGCTATTTTCTGTGATCCGTGTCTAGCTGACGTGGAAGTACGTAGTCAGATGCGGACAACGGTGCCCTGTGTTGAGACAGAAAATCTCTGACTTCCATGTGCTTGCCGTACCTTGTGCTGATGCAGAGCTTGGGCTCTGACTTAGATTTCAGGTGTTTTGGTAATGCTGAGCAGCAAGTGTGTCTTTTATTTCTCATAAAAATAATCTTTGTTAACGTAGAACTCGGGCTGATGCAGATGAGTACCTGTGCAGAAAGCCCTGCAGAAAACATCCCATTATCCTGCAAAGAATTTAGTTAGGGGAAAAAACCCCAACAAACCCAAAACGCAGCAATGTGGGAGAGAGTTGGATCCCATGTGCCCACCGCCGGATCTCTCCTGAGCCCCGTGCGAGCGTTTGGAGCAGGGGGCTCTGCTGTGGCGTGGTGGCACATCTGGGTGCTGAAGGATGTGGATCAGGGCCCGCACAAAATCTTTAGTCCTGTCCTTTCCGCACATGAAATTCCACCAAGATTTAGGGTTCTATACGGAGTGCAAAAATGATATTTAATAGAAATAATACAAAATTACAATTCCATATGATTTCATGCAAGCCACTGCCAAAGGAATCCAAGGGAAGGTTTCAGCGTGTCACGAGGAATTGGGTGGTACAAAAGAACCTTCAGGAGGCCTGTTATTTCAGAAGCTTGAGCTCAAACATGGGTCCAGCTCAAACCGTGGACCTTCTAAATCTCCGGTTTCTTTTGTAAAGCAACAAGCTACGTGGGTACACCACATGAGCTAATTTTTGACCTGTCCTAAGGGTGAGGAAGCAGCAAAGGGAAAAAAGCCTGGGTTGCTTCGCTGAGGCCACCGTGCACGGGGTCTGACGTGTCCGAGCTCACAGCGTAAATAGGCCCAAGGGACAAAGTGGTCGTCACGTTGCAATATAATGACCTGACAGTTTTGCCACTCTGAAATCTCTCTCCTGGTCAGCTTTAAATTTTCATTTTCCCGCAGTGTCAATCGGGGCTGTGGCATCAGGAAAAGGAGTCTGGGAGGCAGCCAGTGCTACTCCAGCTCGCCGTCCACGGAGGAAGTGATCGGTGAGAAGGGCAGGAGTCTGGATAACGAGAGACACGGGTACAAGCCTCTGCCTCCGCACGCGCGTTTGGTGAGTTGCAGACGCCGTGCCTGACTCTGTGCTACCACCAGAGAAATACCAAAATAGCTACAGGGGTGCCACGAGGGTGAAAGCGTTACAGACTGTGAGGGTACTTCATAGGCGCTGGGGGATGGTGAGCCAGTACTGAGTCCTTAAATAACACTTTGCACCTGTAGATCGGAAACCGGTCTCTCCCTCAGCACGCGTGGCGGGGGGAGCGGGCAGCGTTTCAGCACCCAGCTGAAATTACGCGGAGACTCCCCTGGCCCGTCACGCTGCAGAGAAAGTGAAGGCTTCTCTGTCTCTCCTTTGGTTTTGCTGCTTGCCTCCTTCAGCTCATAAACAAGTGGGGGAAGTTTCGCGTGTTACTAATTTTAATAAAGTGGTTTTAGGAATGTTTTGCCTCTCTGGAGCTTTCATAACATATACAAATAGAGGCTTTTGGCAAGAGCAGTAAAGCAAATTGCTCCCACCCTCTCTTAGCATCCCAGCAGCCACGTGACTGAAAGTCTGAATCCAGCGCGGCACCCAGTAGGCTGGGAATGCCTTGTGAAACACCCGGGTCTCTGCGTCCAGCGCAGAAGCACCAGCCTCTGCCCTCCCACGCTCGCTTTGCCCGTGGTCTCCGCCAACTCGTGCAGTTGTCTGGAGCCGCTTATTTTTGAGCTGACAAGGGACGTTCTGTCACTGGGGCTGCGCATCCTTGCGCCGTGGTTGCCTCAGCCTTGATTTCCTTCACTTTTCTTGCCTCAGACTTTCAGGCACTATTGAGCAGAGACATTTGTGTTTATCTGCCTACCTGGTAAGGGAAAGGTAAGCAATTTTTATGCTTTAAATGCCTCTCATATCTCCCCAAGGGCATTTAGTTATCTCGTTCCTTAGCTGTAGGTACACTTGTAGTGGGTGTAAGTTACAGTTTCCTTCTGCTTTATCTGAAAAGCAATCTGAAGCGCGATTGAGTTCATAGTGCAATACACAGTGATTTCCTTTAGAACAGGTAGAGTCAGGACTTCACACCACTGCCTTTTCCTCATGGTTTTAAATGAAAGAAAAACATTACGATCATTTCATGTACGGCAAACACCTTTTTCAGATGCCGTTGTCTGTGTTCAGGTGGTGCTACTGACGGGTTAGAGGTGTGAAAAACAGGCCCAACGTTTCCCACTTGTGGTGGCAGCAGGAATGACAGCAGAGCGGTCTGTGCCCCCACACCGGTCACCAGGGACGCTCTCACAGCCAGAGCAAAGGCTGCTCTCAGGGGATCAGGATGCGTCGGGGGTCTCTCCTGCCCTCCCGTTCCTCTCACCAAATTGACGGCCGTAGGAGGAGAGAAGAAGAAAACGGGGTCCTGACACTGGCCCCACTGGGGTTGTTCTGGCAATCAGAGTGAAATGAGATGTGTTTTTTCTCGCTTGTGACACAGCATATGACTCACGTCATTTTTATTAAAGTCTGGGGGAAGTGTGTGTGCAGGGGGAAGGAAATGAGGGATGGGAAGGTCATGATATGTAGGAAAGCGTATCTCACTCTGTCTGGAGTTTTGTGCAGGGTGAACAAGACCTGCAAATCCAGTGCCTTCTTCTGGTATATACTGAGAACTGTTAGGAAGAAAAAATCACTGCAAGACCACCAAGTGCAAGTGTGTGCCAGGCAGTCTTGGCTTTATGTGCTGCTGTGCTGCCCAGCTGCTGCTCAGGACTGTGATGAGACAAGGCAGCAAATGGGGATGATGGCTGGAGGGGGCTGGAACTGGGAGATGGGAGAGGATGGAAATGTGGTGGTGACAGAGAAGACGTGGCTGTGAGCTACGCAGCAGCTAGGAGCGAGGGAAGAGGAAGGCTTGGGTTTAGAGTGGGCCCAGCTAGGAGCCAACGAGGACTTCTCCATCTTGGATGGGAGTCCCAATATGTTTTCTAGACAAGGGTACGACAGAGACAGGCATGTGGGAGCTGGGGGAAACCCGCTTCACGCAGAGAAGCGTTGAAGTCCATGGAGACAGTGTTAGCATCTCTGTAATGTGCAGACCCCAGGGCTCCGGTAAGAAATAGCACTTAACTTCCAAGGGCACCAGGTAGCTGAGACAAGATCTCTTTTGGCTGCAGCGTTTGGAGACAGCGACAATGCACTTCCTTACAAGGACTCCCTCACCTGCCCAGATAGTATTTAAGGTTGGGTCAACTATTATTTCTGGAGTGCTTTAATGGCATCTGACCTTACGCTAGCGCAGTTGTAGCCTGCAGTTACAGTTCTTTAAGGCACTTTTGTTTTGGAGCTGAGGACGCGCTGTCAGACTGCCTGGCATCGGTGTGCTCCCAGTAGCGGGTTATTCACATGTGTGTTGGGAGGGGCACAACTTGGTGCTCTCCTTCTTCTACACCGAGGGTTCTTTCTGTTCTTCTCTTAGCTTCCCAGCTGGAGCTTCTCCCTGCGTGTCAGTGTCTACACATGTGTGTCACCATCTTCATTCGTCTGGAGTGAAAGTTTATGTGAAGGGGAACAAAAACCCCTACCTCTAGGTAAGACGTAGCAACAAGATTTTAGAGCGGGGTAATTCCCTTACTTTCTCTACCTGAATGAGAACTACACAGCATAACCCTATGGCAGATGATGACAACAATAGTGTATTATTTCTTTGATGTATAGTTCCCCAGCAAATGCTCTAAAGCTGTACCAACTCCGCAAACAGTTTGTAGAAGCCATGAAGTAGAAGCATGGGTACGTACAATCAGAGGCAATGTCACGGTCGGTAACAGCTGCGCAACGTTACCAGTGAAGTCTGAGCACTGGGAGACTTGGTGCAGACGGGCATACATCACACTGGTCTATTGTGAGCTTGCAAGCACAGCTGACGGATTTCCAGCAGGATATTTACAAATTGCTAATATCCTGTTTATGAAAACTATGTAAGCAATCGAAGGCCGTTGCCCAAAGGCTCGGATGTTATTTCCATCTACGTAAAAGACAATTCCGACATTTGCAATGCAGTCGGCAGCTCCGATGATATGTGACATGGCAATCAAAGTTGCCCCGGTGTCATCAAACGCACGCAACAGCGCGCAGCGCGTTGCATCAGAATGCGCTAGGGGAGAGGGGAAAGAGGCTTGCACAGAGACCTCTTTTTTAGTTTAGTTAACTTATGCACCCTTTAAAGTGGCTGATTTGGAAAGACGGGCAATTAGCTTTGCGTACGGCAGCCCTTCCTGGAAATCTCTCTCCTGGTTCACAAAGGGGAATGTTACAAGAACAAAACAGGGGGAAGGGTTGAGAAGCCGGGATGAAGACAGAAAAGCGGCACCGTGTTCTGCACGGGCTCTCGTGTCTGGTGTGTTTCACCTAGGACAGGCCGTCTCCTGTGCTAACTTCGTTGTTTTGGTGGAGATCAGGCTGCTTGTGAGCTTGGTTTGGGCAGGGTGGATGAATCTGGGTGTGGAGCTGGAACGTGAGGCTGTTCTGTATGAGGGGGTGATCTCTGCTGTAGGCATGCTGCAAGTCGGTGGCCCACGGTGTCTCATCCTGAGCATCTAACCTGCAGCTTCTGTTCAGACTCTTACAAAACAGCGGTTTTCAGGGATGCCTGTTTTCTTTGAAAGTCCTGTGGAGGGACTGTTGTTATTGAGGAGTTTAACTAGATTGAGAGACCTAGCTTGTGTTTGGCTCCTTGGGCTAATTGACCTTATTGGCCCTTTTTTTTCTTGTATGAAGGACAAAGACCTGGGCTGCAGGAGCATTGAGCTGCCAGCCCTAGCTTAGTGCTGTTCTTAATTTAATAACTGACACCAGTCTAATTAAACCCAGCCCAGGCTCCTGTCCTGCCCCATTTGATTTGCGCGCATGTGCTCCAAGTGTCATAAAGGAAATCTCCTGCATCTCTTAAATAAGATCGAGCTGCAGGAACGAGGACGAGGGGGTGGATGTGTAGATACCACGCAGAGGTGCGATCCGTGGAGGTGTGTCAGTCAGCTGACCAGCTGCCGGCACCTCTCCCCCAGGACACCCGGTTGCAGATTCCTCTCCTCGTCCCACCTCCCGCGCACGCAGCAGGCTGAGAGCAGCCAGGCCTGCGTACGTGGAAGGAAAAATCCATGTTGCAGGCAGGTTTCTGCCTGTGCTGGAGCTGTCTCTGCCCTCTCAGCCCCACAGAGGCCCGCAGTCTTTCCCTGGGGCTCCCTCGGTACCCGGTCTGTGGTTAAGCTGGCTAATCCATGTCCTCGGTTTGTGACCTAGGAGCAGTGTCTGGGGAGGCTTGGATACCTGAGGTGATGGGAGGAGAAGGTGACTGGAAGATGATTTCACATAGTCTTGGTCATTCCCAGACCAAACCCCAGAGGTTTCCGCGTCGCATGTGACTCACGGTTGGCTCTCGGGAGGTGGTGGTACTAGATTCACTGGAGATCAAAGAATATGGAGCTTTATAGGTTGGACAAGGAAAAGACGGAATGGGAACATCTTGTTGAGTGTTGCGACCCCAAAGCATTCAGCTTCTTTCCCTTCTAGCCGCATCGCAGCAGACAGAGTGTGATAGGAACGGCCTGGCTGCGAGCCGGTGCGGGCCGGAGGGAGTGCCCTGGCTTATTTTCGCTCGAGCAGGGGAGCTTCCTTGCGGACCACAGCGCCCTAGTTAGAAATACAAGTGTAGTGATGAATGGGCGCCCGTGTTTATAGGTTCCCTGGGGCAGGCTGTCTCATCACCTCTGCATGACAACAGCCAGCACAATAAAGGCCTGATCCTCACAGCCTTTTTTTTTTTTGGTCACTTCAGTAATAGTAATGATTAACAGTAATTATCAGAACAGTAGTGGGAGTGTCCCATGATGCTAGTGGATGGGGGAATTCCACTAAGCGCATCTGCTCCCGTGGCTAGCCCTCGTTGCCAGGCCAAACAAATACACCGTGGACCCGTGCCTCTTTCTAGATTTGGTTTCTGGAACGTGTGCTCGCTAAGCTGGTTTCAGGTGAATTGCTGTTTACTCCATCATCCCTAATGACACATTCCTGGTGCGGAGGGTGCCCCATCTCCCCATGCGCATGCCTGGCGTGCAGGTGACAGCCGCCCCTGAGCTGCAGGCCAGACGTGGAGCCTGCGGATGGCTGAAGTCCCTGTGGCAGCTCAGGGCCTGGAGCACAGGGTGGGTCACAGCTTGGTGCTGCTGCCGCCGATTCAGCAGGCCAAGCGCAGGATCTCTGAGGCTGGGAAACGGCCCGCAAGTCAGCCCTTCCTCTGCTCTTGCCCTGCTCTTATCCCCTCGCTCCCTGCAACAGTGAAAGGGGCGAAATGTGCTTGCCAAAGGGACTGAAGCCGCTGCAGCTGAGGCCTGAGTAACCGCTCTGCCAATTGCCAAGGTTCCCAAATGGAGCAGGGGGAGGCGGAGGGCTCTGCCCATCACATGTGTGTGTCACCTATGGTTTATTTAGCACAGGCCTCAGAGGCTGGCCCTGCTCCAGCCCAAGGCAAGTCTTTCCTTCACTGTGACAGTGGCACTTGTATACGGAGCATCTTCCTCTTCTCTTCCCCGTGCTAGCGCCAGCTCTCTGAACGGAGGATACGGGAGAGGGATGGACAATAGTGGTGGAGTGCTCCAAGCTGGGACTGAGTGCCGTGGTGAAGCCTGACAGGAGCCGTGAGTGCCTGTCAGGCTTCACCAGTCCCCACAGTGGTGGTTCTGGCTGTCATTTCACTGTGCCAAGACGGATGTCGCTCTGGGGGCAGAGCTGTGCAGCAGATGTGCCGCACGGTCAGCCGCCAGGAACACGCTTTGGCGTAACCATTTCAGTTATATTGGCCACTGGTCAGGTGTCTAAACGCTGCCCCCGTGCGAACCATCAGAGAGGGCAGTCTTTGTATTTGCACGTGTTCTGTCTCTCAGTGGTTAACTGTCACCTTCCTGGAGAACGAAAAATCCTGTTAAAGAGATGACTTGCTGAACTCGAAAGAGGTGCCGATGGGGAGAACAGCATACAGGACTAGTGGGTAAGGGGCTGGTGTTCTCTCAACTTGCTTGCAATCTGCTACGTGCTGCGGGGAAAAGCACTTTCCTACCACCGTAGTCCTTCTCGTATTCGTAACAAATCTCTTGGAGCAAGGAGAAACAGTTACCAGATAGACGGGCAGCGACACGGGAGGGCCTTGGTTTGACAACACCCTTTGCAAGGGTACAGATAAAATGCTTGCACAGGTTTGCTTAGCAGCAAGTAAAGGCAGAAGCCATGAAAAGCCTCCACAAGTGAAAAAAGCTGCAAACTTCTCGGAGGCTAAGAAATCACTTAGCATGGAGCACTGAGCTGTAATTAGGAAAGGGAAAACACCAGCTGAGCATTATGAAGCTCCTCGTGCCAGGGAGATGTGTTGAGCCACTCAGGAGTTGCCCAGGGGAGAGTAATGGAAATGTCGTACAAGCCAGAAGAATGAAGCTTGAAAAACTGCCCTGTAGGGAGCAATCCAGCACGAACCGGCCGATGCGTCCGCCTTCTCGTCTCCGTCTTCTGAGGCACATGGAGATGGATGGGAATTAGCTGTTTGGGGTTTTTTATTTCTTTTTTAAATTGCTGGTGAATGCTGACCCAGGAAGTTGGCTAAGATAGTGTTGAGTTTGGGGGATTGTTTTTTTTTAAAATAGCAAAACGTCTGTGTTGTCCGGTAGCTTTGACTTCACCCTGCATTTACAGGAAGAGGCATCAGCCGCTTTCAGCCTTGGGGGCAGCGTCTTGAACTCGGATAGTTTATAGGGAAGCCTGGTTGTTTAAGAACAGCTGGCTTGATTCATCCCTCACATACACAGCAGATTTGACGCTGGCCTTTCGCAAGGTTGGCGCGAGGTTTATCCTTACTCCGTTTCCTCCAAACTGCCTCATCTCTGTATCCTGGTTAGATATATTCCCTTCTTAGGGCATTTGTGCTCCCGGGTGAGCCTCGTGGTTTTTACTGCTTCTGATTTACATACGTAAATATTAATCTTCTGTAGTTCAAATGAAAAAGCTGTCAAGTGAGCTGCACTCCAATTAGTCGTCCGATCTTTTGGCAGTATGTCTTGCATGATGTGCAATGAAAGCTTGCTGTATGTAAAAATTTGTCTTACACGCATACTGAGGTATGCACTCGTGCTGTTTTCAAAACTGCTTGCCAGTTTTGCCAAGAATTTATGAAAATGCTACTTTTTGTTCCTTGGTGTGTGCGTATAACAGTGTCGAGTGCTTCAGTGCAAGAGTAGGACTGACTTTCTTCAGGTTTCAAAAATGCTTTCTAACAAAAAAATGTTAATTTCGCAAATAGATCTTACTCTCAGCAGGCAAACCCAGTGCAGATCCATCCCCACGACGGCAATGCATAAAGCTGGCTGCAAGCCCCACAGAAAGCAGCTAAAATAAGTAGTGGGGTCACTTGGCATGCGTGGGTTCAGTTTTGTGAAAACACATACATAAAGCGGCAGTTTGTTGCTGTGAACACGTGTGTATTGTTCTGCAGCAAATCACCGTGAGGAAAAGGATTTTCAAGCACAGAAAAATGTCCATTTAACCTGTATTTTTTCCTCTCTAAGTTGAAAAGGGTACGTTGTTCATAGAAAGTCCTCTGTGTCGTCAGTGACAGATAAACGAACGGACAAAGCTCAGTCCATACCCTTGAAATAATCACTGCTGTGAATCTGCTGCTCTCTCCGGAAGGAGGAGAGGGATACTTGTGACATTAAAAGAGGATTAAGCACAACATGGACTTGAGTGGAGCCTAGGTACTTGGTAAATAGTGGTTTTGTTTCAAGAGGGCCAAATTAAGCCATCACAAGGTAATAAAAGCAAGTAAGTCTCCTGCACGAGTTCTTAAGGTACTTCCTCCTGTACTCGTTACACTTTGTCAAGAAGAAAATCCTGAAATCTCAAAGCTTTCGGGGGCTCCTCGCTGGCCTGATGCCAAGTGGCATAAATCCATCATTGACGTGACTTGGGCGTGCCAGTTCACCCCAGCTGAAATTGAGGCCACCAGCTGAGGTGCACCCGTGATGCTCCGTTGCCCAATCAGGGCTGCCTCGCGGCATTGCGCAGATATGCCGCTCCGTCTCGGATCTGTGGGATGTCTTACCGTGAGCCTCCCGGTGCAGCGAGGCGCTGCGCAGTGTGAATAGCCTCTTGGAAATCTGGCTCTTAAGGCGTGTACCAGCCTTCTTCGCAGAGGCGGCGGCCACGTGGAGAAGAGGATGGTGAAAGCCGCAAGCGGGGATGCCAGATGCGGAATCATACGCCATGAGACAAAGAACATTACATAAAGACGAAACGAAGATGTGGGCATGATACTTGTTTTCCATATATTTGAATGTGAAAGAGGAAATTCCAATGAATTGCTCCAATTGTGTCAGCGTTACTTGGTATCTGGATACCGGTACAAGACTATAATTAAATGCTCTCTTTCAGAGGATAAATCATGGAGGAATTTAAGGGTGAAATTAATTATAAAGTGGAAGTTCCGCAGTGATGCTGCTTTTTAAGGCATCTGTATGCCCACGCACAGAAATGCTTCACTAATCGTTGCAATTCCTTCCTTTACTCATTACGATCCCTGAAAGAGCGGACAATAAAATCCTTAATAAGGGGGATCGACCCAAATTAAACAAGCAATGAAAACAGTCATGTGGCATCCAAAAAAGCTACCGTCTGCTTATCTTAAAGCGATATACGGATTGTGGGGGGTAAGCCATGACCCTAGTGCTGGAGGGGGGAAAAGGGGGATTTAGAGCTAAGATTCCAGCTATATCCTGTCCCACTGACTTGTGGAGGATGAACTTTTAAATGCGACTTTCACACTGCTCTTTATTCCGTTTATCTTGCCAGCTCTCATACCGTTTGGGTAGTTAATAATGGTGCTGCCGTACAGTTCTGTAGTAACACATGGCCTTTTTCATTTCAGCATCTCCACGCTGCTGTAGCCCTGGGACAACACTCCCAAAATAAGGAGTACGGTTTGTGAGTACCAGATCTATTCCAGCTCCCTGAGTTTAATAGTTACAATTGCAATCTGAACATGGAGATGCCATCTATCGTGTTCTGCAGTATCTTTTACAATTAACTCTGTTTTATCAATATCTGCTTATAAAACGGAGAAACTATGGATGCTTGAGTCATCAGCTGTTAAACTGCACCTTGCTATCAGTACTCAAATTCCTTCCCCTGCGAGATACGCTTATCAGTTCTGCAATAAATTCGGTATAACCTTGCCTTTTTTGACGACGGAAAGGAAGAGGAAGAAGTTTTTTGTTTTAAAAGGAATAACCAGCACTGTTGAGCAGCTTGTTTAGATAAAACACACTCTGTATTTCAGGTGAATGCGTACGGTAGGGGTTTGGGGGTGGAGTGTCCCTCAGCGGGCTGACGATGGGAGGTAAGGGCTGAACGAGGCCTTGCCTCGCAAAGTGATAAAGTGAGTGGGCTTCAAGGAGATGCTTGAAAGGGACTTTTTGTTTAAAAAAAGTAGCCATAACTAGTCAACTGCATTGCAAGTGACTGAAAAATCTGCGGCTGCCAGGAACGGCCCGTAACAAGGCCAAAGTCTGGAGGGGCAAAGCGGTGTAAGCACCCGCTGACGCTGAGAGCATCACGGCCGGTCCAGGGCTGGGTGAGGTGCTGGAGCTGGATGGACCATTTCTGTCCGTGGCTGCGAGGGGCCACGGCAGCAGGAGGCGTGCGCCCAGGGTCACTCCGGAAATGGCAGATGCCGGAAGGCAGCGCGTTTCTGGCTGCTGGCCCTGAGGTATTTTCCAGCCCTTGGTTTGTGCGCGGGCAGCCTTGGTGTCCGTGCAGTGGCCTGGGGGTCGTTTGTGTGCGGGCACAGCCCACCCAGGCAGGGGTCGGCTCTGGCCCCGTGCCACACTGCCACGGTCTCACAGGTGGGTTGAGGGCGTTTGGAAGGCAGCGGTGGCGGGGCTGTGAGGTCACCCGTGGGCACCCGCTGCCCCGGCCCCTCCCGGCTACCGGTGCCCCGGCCAGGTGACTCAGAGGGGACAGGTACTTTCACGACCACGCGTGCTGTTTGCAGTCACGCTCGCTAAAAGGAGGGAAATGGGCCGTGTCCGGCCGGCTGCCAAGGGCCCGAGGGGTCAGGCAGCAGCGTGCCCGGCGCGGCCCGCCCGGGGGCGGCGGGGAGGGAGCCGGGAGGCCGGGCGCCTGCCCCGGGCCGAGCCGGGTTTCATCACCGGCGAGCGCCGCCCCGCCTCTCCCGCGGCCCATAAAGGTGCGGGGCGGCGCGGCCGGCACCCACAGGGCTCCCGCAGCGCCGCTCCGCCGCAGCCGCCCGCCTCCTCTGCCTCTTCTTTCTCTTCCTCCTCTTCCTCTTCTTCCTCCTCTTCCTTCTCTCTTCGCCTGTTCTCCCCCCCGGACGCGAGGGCGATGGACGCCGGCTGTCTGCGCGCCCGCAGCCTGCTGCTCTTCCTCGGTGAGTGCCGCTGGCGGGGCCGAGCCGCGGGGCTGGGGCATGTCCTAGCTGCTGGAAAACCTCTGGGAAAACGTAAAGCTGGGCTTGCCTGCAGGTGAAACCGACGTGTTTCTTCTCCGAGGCGAAGGCGTGGGTAGGGATGGGTGTACCTGCGTGGCTGTGTGCGTCGAGGAGCGGAGCACACTGGTCTCCCGCCGGTGTGGTGTGGTGTGGTGTGGTGTGCGATGCCCAGGTGTGCCCTGTGACTGAGTGAGGGTGAACATTCATTCTCCTCCTCAGCTCTGCTTGCAGCAGTCTGCTCGAGGCAGCGCAGTCTCTTCTCTTTGACCTTGTCTCATCTCGTTCGTCATCTGGTCCTGCTGCTTTCACCCAGGCCGTGCTCTGGGTGAGCTCTGCCGGTGAATCCCCACGGCAGCAGAGGCTTCCTTATGGTAACAAAGCAGGTTGTGGCCTCCCTCTGCTTGACACTGCTCCATCTCCTCGCTGGGAGCATGTTACTCCACTCTGTGGTGTAAGCTACCTGAGAGTCCGGAGTGAACACACGCGTCCTTGGAGCATTTAGACTCCGGGAGCCTGGGCACGCTGTGAAACAACAACCAGTCCTTGCCACACACACCTCTTCTGCTGAGCGCTGGCGGTGGCAGCCGAGAGCTGACCCTGTGAGGTGACTCGGGCTGTGGGCAGCAAACATTTAAGGTGGGACCGAGACCTGGCGCACTCGCACGCTGCTGTAATGACCAAGCGTATTCCCACACGTGATCTTGGGCTCGGGGTTGCGGTGGATGCGGAAGCTCCGTCCCAAGACTTCTCTTGGGGCAGATGTTCCCTCATGTGTCACACCCACTGCAGCGTGAGTTTGTGTTTTCTCTTGGCCAGGTATTTCCGCAATAGCGCAGGGATCGGCTGCTGCGCAGCACCATACTTGCCGGGACAGCGGGCTAAACATCTTGTAGGCTGTGACTCAGCCGTGCTTTGCACAAAACTGGTACTGGAAGGACCTGGTGTGTCTTCATGGATTTGTACAGGGATTTAGTTATTTCCGGGGCAGGTACAAAATCTAATAGTAAGGGATGGGTTAGTCATGGCTAGGTGGCATCATAACGAGCGGTAGGAGCGCTTTGCTGCCTTTCGCTCCCCGGTCAGCATGTGAGCAGAACTCGGTGCCACTGGCGGAAGCTGGGAAGGCTGCCTGTAACTGGTGTTATACTGGGCTTCAGGACGTTCCCTGGTGAACGGCTGAAGCCTAACTGAAGCGACAGTCGTTGTCAGCTTCATCTCCTGGCCTTGGCACTGGTTTCCTTGCGGTCCCTGTAGTGCCCGCTCAGAGGGAAAGGCAGCCAGGATCTCCAGACCCACTGGACACCTTTGGGAGCTGCTGACCTTACGTTTTCCTGCATCACATTTGTCTGACCATCAGCAAGGGCGCTGAACGTGAAGGCCACTGAGTCTGGAGATGTGGAAAACGTCAGTGGCTGATGTGTTTGGCTGGAAGCAGAAATGGGTTTCTGTTTTTTCTGTGGGGTAGAACTATCTGCCCCTGTGCACGTGGTGGAAAGCAGAGCGGCCTAGGCCCAGGGGTAGCGTGTGGATAAGATCACTGATGCGTAGGTCTCCACAGGGGTGGAAGCAGGACTGAGATGACTGGGTGCACATAATATGTAATTATCTGCATTATCTCTGCTTAAGGGTAAGTCCTGGCACGGTGCTGAAGATGATCATGTGGCTCTGCAGCAGTTTTGGAGCCATAGTCTTCTCGTAGAAGACAACAGGGGTTTCCAGGGCTGCCTTAAAGCTGCTCTGGCCTGGCCCTGGGCATCCATGGCTTTGAGTCGGCAGTTCTGAAGCCGTGGGTACAAAATGTGAGGTGGGGAAGCCTGGACGCTACTTCCCACAACCGTGGATAGGCACTGCTGCCCAGTTGCCCTAAGGGTAGTTTCTTTGAGCCCGTCTCTCTCAGTACCATCACAGCCGGTGCCTCATTTCAGACTGTGGGCCAAACACGCACAGACCGCCGGGGGACGAGGCGGGGGACGAGGGGTGGAAAGGTCTGACACCATCTCCATTCACGTGGGTGAGAAGAGCAACCTGTACATCTTGTATGTCTCATCTCAGGAAGAGGAGTGTTGGGCGCCTGCCTTGACGGGCCTGGTCAGGCAGCTAGGCACCGGGTACATCCTGCCCAAAACGCTGCGAAGAAACCAGGTGGTGTATCCTGGGTGCACGGATGGGGAGGTGTGTGTGGTTAAAATTATCTGGAATGAGCGCTTCCCCTTTCCCAGGAAAAAATGCTCAGCCTGCGTGGGTAACCTGAACTCCAGAGATGCTGTGGTTGATGTGAGCAAGGGGTACAGTTGCACAGCCAAATCTCGAATAAGAGTAAGCTGTTTGCAAGGCTTTCCTGGCTAACTCTGCATTTCTGTGATCCTCATCTGAAACACAACCACCCGCCTAGCCGTTATTGCCAGAGGTGCTTGCTTTGTCTGAGATGGCCTGCATCTGTGGCCAGCGAGGGAGGCTGGCGGCAGAGAGATAGGGCAGGCGATGCCCTGGAGTTAACTGGTGTTAGTAGCCATGCTCACAAAGCCAATAGGACAGGCTGGCTCACTTCCATGTTTCCTGCTTAGTCTACACAAAGAAGGCCTTGGACAATCAGACATGCTCTGGGTGTCCAAAATCAGGTGACAGGGGTCACCTTGATCTGTCTCTGGAGTTAAACTGGCCTGAGGTCCTCCAGGTGCCTGTCACCTGTACACCTCTGCGCTTGGCATTGCTTTGAAAGTGCAACCCCCGCGAAAAGCGTAGGCACTACCGCTGTGGCAGAGAGACCACAGAGATGCCAAATGTGAAGCAGCACCATGGGGTCTTCTTCAGATGAACTAGTACAAGATTAGTCGTCTCAGCAACGGGCAAAGCCAAGTCAGATGATGATTGACCTCTCAGAAGTGTTACAATTCCCCGTTAAAATGGGTGTCAATCTTGCCAAGATGCTAGTTGTCAGTTACGCGTCTCGTGAACATGCATCCTTCATCCTTAGCAGTCATGCTGTAACTGGCTGGCTTACAGTGGATGAACGGGCAAAGAGTCTTTGCATGCCATCGCTGATGAAGGGTGCAGGAAGCGAAGGCAGCCAGTCTCTCTCCCTAGTTTTCCTTTCACCCTTCGTGGAAGGCCGAGTCAACAGGAGCGTTACTCCTGTTCCAGTGACAGCCGCCGCTGTCAGCGTTAACCGTACAGGAATACCTGCAATTCCAGGCGTTGTTGCGCGTGCGTGCTGGTGGTGTAGCAATCAGCGTGGCGCTGGCGTTCCTGCAAGGTGCACACGAATATCCACCATCTCATGACTGTTATCTTGTACCCTGTGGAGTATTTGCTTAGTGAACAGGAAAGGAATAAAAATATACCTACCTCTCCCAGGTCCCATGTTTGGTATACATCACCTGGTAATTATTCTGGGAAAGGCTCCCCTTTGCCATTACGGCGTGTGGATCCCTTATCCTCCCGCAGGATCCCCCTCCCACTGATGTCAGGGGAGAAATATGCGCATGGGGGAAAGGGCAAAATACAAATGTGGAGCAGGAAGAACTTTGCCCCAACGCAGAAAATACTGCTGGGTGTCAGCAAATACCCACGCCTGCGCTCCAGCCTTTCCAGCCCGTGCGCCTGCAGTCGGGCAGCGGAGGCTATCGGTCCTCGTGCACGGCCGCAATGGGGCAAGCCTTTGTTTGGTGTTGTAGGAGGAAATTATTTTTAAACTGTCCCTCACAGGTGTCTGAGTTTTGGCCTTTTCCTCTAACTGGAAAGCTGTGCCTCCTTCTGGAGCAAAGAGGAGAGCTGACCCGTCTCTTGCATGTGCCTGGGTTTGAGTTTCTCAAATACAAAAGCCAGGTGCCGGTAACTCTCGAACTGGGAACTTGAGATTAAAAAGTAACTGCTCAGACTATGCTCAGGTCAAGGAAGCAGGCAAGCTGAAACAGAAATACGTAGGCTAAAAGACATCATCAGCTTGCTGAATCCGTCTGCTTAACCCAGTACGATAGACGTGGATATCTCTGGTACCTCTGGCGCATTTTGCCTTGACGCGTGTTCATGACTATCGCGTGGCCCCCGGGCCAAATCTTGCGGTAGCACGTCACGCAGAGATGATAGCAGCTGGACGTGGGGAGCAGGAGGCGCCTCGGGTCACTGACTCTTGCTAGTCCCGGGATTTCAGCATCCCTTCTTGCAGTGGCACGGTGAATACTTCGTGGGACAGAGCTGTCCTGTGCCACAGCTGCTTCCTGCTGAGGGAGCAGCTTAGTCAGTGGAGCACTCCTGAAGCGTCCCTCTGGTTCCTGGAAAGGAGGACTGACTCGGTAAATCTCCTTTTCCCAGCATGATTTGGGTCGCAGGCTCGAAGCCTGTTGTTCTGGCAGCAACTGTCCGCTGGTGGCCTCGTCCTTCAAACGCTGTAACTTTCTGTCATCGCGACTCAAATTGTCCTTACAGAAGTGTTAAACTGCTTCTCCTGAGGAAATCCATAGTGAGCATTTTTATAGTGCTGTTATTAAAAAAAAATCCCGCCCTGAAAGTAAACTTGCGGGTCCTGCCCCATCGGAGTGAGAGGCAGGTCTTGCTGAGTCACACGAACAGGCGCCGGTGTCTCCGGCTTAGTCTCTCCTGTTCGAGTCGAGATGCTGGCGTCGTTGGTCTGTTACTGTGGCGATCCTAGTCTTTGTCTTTTCTTCTAAAGCCCGCTGGAAACCTGGGTTATTAGCTTTGCGAGGAATGCCGTGGAGAGGGAGGGAAGGAGGAGGAATGGTGGTTTTCAAGAAACACAAACACACACACAACCCCCCCCCGTCCCTCTAAGACAGATGTTCCTGCTCTTCTTGTGTCCGGCTGGAATAAAGCTTAGAGGAAGCCTGCGAATCACTCAGAAATGGAGGAGCTGCAGGAAATCCATAAATCACTACTAGATTTAACTCTGAGATGTAATGAAACTTTCTAATAACTGGAGTTGAATTAGAGTGATCAAGAAATTATGAAGGCACACTCCCTCCATTAGACATGCATGACCTGACAAGTTAACAGAGGCAAACAGCCCAAAGACACAAATTACAGACCGGTGTGGGATGGGGCTGGTGACTAAGCGGTTCACGAGCAGGTTAGCTTGTGACCACAGCAGGAGTGAGAGCCAAGTGGATTTCACAGCCAGCCGGGGCAAACACTGGCTGTTCCTCGTGGGCTAGCCATGGAGCTACAGGTGCTTGTGTTGGCCTTCAGATCCTGTTTGGAACTGGTCATTTAACTAGTAGAATACCTGAAAGCTGTGCCTGTGCAGCAGGAGACAGCCCAAAAGGTGTCAAAATGCTTTTTAGGAGGGCCCTTGCTCCCCAAGGAACCGCTCCGGTAGCCAAACTCCTCAGCCTGCGTGGTGCAATCTCCTTTTGTGTCTGGTACCCGCATCAAACCTGCTGAGCTGCAGTTCTCCTTAGTGTGGATGGTGAAGAAGGGACAGAAATGTCCCCGTTTTCTTCTGGGACTCTGCTGAGATAAGCAACACTGGCCCAGGATCTGTGAAGTGGTCAGTAAGCTCTCCAGCCCGGTGAGCGGATGAAGAGGGTTTGGGATCTGGTGTTAGCTGTCTTTGCAAGCAGCTCTTTAACTGGAAGGCTCCCACAGGAGAGCGAGTCTTGCTGCAGGAACTGTCCAGCCTTTCAGGCTGGTTCCAGCAGGTAGAGGGCTGAGGAAGCGCATGACTGACAAAGAGCAGCTTTTGTGTTAAGCCCACCTCCAGCAGTATGTGGCCTCTGAAGCCAGCGGCGGGGCCCTGAGCCTGGCTTAGCGCTGCCCTGCTGTGCTGAGTCACCAGCTGCGCCGATTTGCTGAGTCCTAGGAAATTCTCTCCCCGTGGACTGTTGTGACTCAAGGACATCTTGATTCTTATCGCCAAAAGAACTCCTCCTGCGCGGAGTGCTGGATGGCTGTGTCCCGTACACAGCTGCCATGCCAAGCCACTCAGAAAGCTAACATCATTGGAGCTGGCCAGACTTCTGCCTCTCCTGCGTAATCTCTCCAAGCCTCTTCCTGCCCAGTTTCGCTCACTGTGTGAGAGGGAGGTGGTCACAGACACCGCGTTACTGTCTGATCTTTGTTCTACATTAAAAGTTTGTTTTTCAGAGATATTTCCTTGGGCTGCCTCGGATAATATAGACAGCAGACCTGTATTTTTTCAACTTCCAACACTGAGGTTTTCCTACTAAGATAAAAACCTTCTGTTCTTGTCTTTACTTAATGAGTGCACCAGCTGAAATACTGACTGTACTTGAAAAGCATCTAGTTTTGACTCCTCTTTTTATTTTCTTATAGGTTACCTATTGCAAGCCGTCCTGGGCACAACAGTGATCCCGTTATGTGGGCCTGGCGAGATGGAGAACTGCACAACAGCACTAAGTAAGCGTCCTGCACAGCTCTCTGTAAATAACAAGTGTCTGGTTCCTATTTTCCTCGGGCAGGACGAGGTGCCCTTGGAAATCATTCCTCTCTTGGTCAGCATTGCCCTTTGCATCCTGCAAAGTGCCGTGTTGTTGAACAAGAACCATTTATTAGCCTGTGTTTCCTTTAATATTGCTTCTTCAGCAGAAGAGCCCTGTCTGAGGTGAGAACGCTGCTGTAAAAGCAGAAGTAGCTTATATGGGACTCCCGAAGGACAGGTCAATATCGCTCTAGCCTGGGAAAATCCTCTCCCTGTTCAGAAGGCTTACCTGCTCTAGTGCCTACTGCGTTGGAGGGCTCTTGGTAGCGAGACTGTTCGTTGTACTTGTAAAGCTTGTACATTGTCTGGGAAATACAAAGGGATAATAAGGCTGATGAGACGCTAACAAAACCTCCTTGCAGTCCAGACAGAGAACAGTCCACGTGTGGCTCAAGTTGGGATAACCAGATGCAAGCCTGAAATGAAGGACTACTGCTTCCACGGACAGTGCGTGTACATAGTGGACCTGGACGAGCACTACTGCAGGTATGGGTAGGGCGCAGTGCGTCCCGCACACCTCCCTGGGGGGGCCTTTGAGATGAACCCTGCGTGGCCTTTCATCTCCCTGCTGTTGGTGCTTAGCTGGGACAGCAATCCAGCAAAGTATTTAACTGCTCACAAGCGCTTCAAGAGGAGCAGTATGTCTGTAAGACACCTTAGCTGCATTTAAGCTAGCGTTAGCCAGGCGGTGAAACCTGAGCGAGAGCCTTAGACACCTGAAATGAGTCACCAACCCAACTTAAACCCGGGACTCTCATGCTGATGTGCTGCCGTGTTCACCTCTATTTGCAGCAATGTGAGATCCGGACCTCAGGCTGAGCAACAAGGTCTCTCCTTTGATTCAGCCTCCAAAATAAAAATCCTCTAGGCATTTTTAAGGGCGTTCCTAGTTTACTTGAAGAACGTGCAACCGTTTCTAGGACCACACGGGCTTGAATTAGATCATTTGGAATTGCCTGTCTGTGAGGAAACAGCAGGCCAGCAGTATAGCATGCTGTGTGGACTGCTAAAGCGTAACCCCGCAGCGATGGCTCTAATTCTGTCTCTCTTACCCTCAGGTGTGACGTAGGCTTCTCCGGTGTTCGCTGCGTGCATTCGGAACTCGTCAGACAGCCCCTCAGTAAGGAGTATGTGGCGCTGACAGTTATCGTAGTCCTGCTTTTCCTCATTGCCGTCTCTATCGCAAGCTACTACATCTGCAGAAGGTAAGAGAGAGTTTCTTGGTGGCTCAGGGGGGCGAGGCAGCTGTTGGCGCATTAAGTGTCTGCTGAGTACCGCCGGGTAGACCAGGGGACCCACAGTCACCTGGCTGTGTGCAGATAGTCTGGCATGTCTAGTCATACGTAGCCTGCACTTAGCGAAGTGTGCAAGGAAGGAACTGTGAGTCCTAGCGTCACGCAAACTGCAGGCTACGGAACAGCGCCCTCAGGCGCGTTTAAGCCCTGACAAAGGACTGCATAGGTCAGTTCATGTCTGTCTTGGGGGATGTATTGAGGTAAAGGAGAGAGCAGACAGGGAATAGGAGAATCCTAATTCCTTTTCTTGGTAATGCCATTTCCCCAGTCATCAGGAACTGGCAAGCAAGTGGATTAATACTAGCGAATTTGTTTATCTGCCATGTTATTGTGGGGACTGTGATATCACCAGCATTCCTTATCAGCTTTACCATGGAGGACAGTGTTCTCCTCCATTAACAGACCCAGCAGCAGCAGGAATCCTTCTTCAGGCTGATAACTAATCGTAAGCAGCGTCAGGGAGCCGAGAAGGTCAAGAACCCCCCAGAGGGAGAGCTCAGCTTCACAGATCTGATAGCACTGTAATTCCTCTTCCCCACCCGAAGACTGGACGGCGCGTCGTCACAAACAGAAGCTGGCCTAGATGGTTAGGGTACGGAGCCCGAGCGCAGGGCAGGACCCCGCAGGATTTCTCAGAGACAAACCTAGTACCGGTGGCAAGGCTTGGTGCAGGTGTGGCATCTTCAGTGAGCAGTTGAGAAATGAGACTGCGTGCAAGTGATCTCAGACCTGGAGATGAGCACAGACAGAGCCTAGCTGCTAGAGGTTTAACGCAGACACGAGGAGGTCATACAGCTTTTTTTTTTCCTTCCCTTCACTCTCCCAAAGCCGTTTGGAACAACTGGCTTTCCAGAACTCACGCTTCTCTTCTCTGCTGCCAGGTACCGGAACAAGAAGAGACGAGCAGACGCCAGCGAGTACAAGGAGGTTGGTGCCCTGTAGAAGAAACGGTGGCTTCCTGCAGTGCTCTGTTCATCCGGATGGACTCAGTGGCTTCCCATCTATTTAAATGTTATTTTTATTAACAATATTTGCAATATTTATAACCTTTTAAAAATTTCAATTGTTTGGTGATCCAATCAGTATAGGTCAAGTATTTTATTTTCAGTGTTTTATTTTTTTATTAAATAATATTTCCTAATGAGAACCCCACCTAAGTGGTTCTGTGGGATAGAGATATATTTTTTATAAAAGCTCGTCTTCTTACTCTGAAGAGTAATTTTATATTTATTCTTGTGAATATGCTCAAAACAATTCTATTCCTTGAAATAAAAGTTCTAGACAAAGTCAAAATGTCTGTGTGCTTTGATTGAAGTGAAATTCGGCGTGGCTTGGCTGAGCAGGATGTTTGAAGCCCCAGCAGTTACTGTTGGAGAGAGAAACCGTAGTGTCACTGGTGATGCGCATCAACGCACCGCAGTTCCAGTGAACGCAGCTGGCAGCTGGGGTATCTGGAGGAAGCCCTCAAGGGAGAAAGAGCGCAGCTCCCAGCACAGCCTCTCCAACACGCACTGCGTGACAGCAGCGTGGGGCTTGGCCCCTCCGTACCCTCAGGAAAGTTGTGCTGGGTACGTTTGGGATTACAGCAGGGGGGCAGCAGCACGCGTTGGTCCGTCTCTGCAGCAGAACGCGGTGACGCAGCGCAGCTCAGGCCACGAGTGTGGCTGCGGGAAGAAGGCTCCCTCAGAACCAGTACCAGCGCTGGAGCCCTCCCCGTAGCGTTTCTGCCAAAGTGTCCGTCGTACATCTAGGGGCAGAGGAAAGGAAAGGTTTTGTGAGTTTGGGCTTAATGTAGACATCTTGTTGGCCTAAATAATGACAGAATAGCCCGCTGGGTTTAGCTGCGCCCTCAGCCCGGCTCGCTGTGAACGGGAAGGACTCTTGCAGCATCTGAATCATCTCTGTTAATCCCATCACTTCTCACACTTTCAAAAGATGTGACAAAAAGCACCACCTTTGCGTCATTCCCGGTCTTTGCCAGAGGTCCGTGCGAGCTGCGTCAGCCTGCATCGCTCAGTGTTTACGGGTGTGAGACCTGTGATCTCTTGACCTGTGCAACAGGACCTTTGTGAGGAAGAGTGGTGGGCCTGAGGCATCACCAAGTGAGAGTGCTGTTTCAGAAGCTCTCAGTCAGCCAGAGGCCCTTGGGCAGGGACAGACTGGCTCCCTCTCTTCTTAAGCTGCCCTCCTCTGTTAGATGCTCTCGAGATCAAGGACATGGAAGGGGAGATCTTATTCTGGAAAGTGACTTTCCTTGCTTTTCTGCTGTGTGTCAGTTTTCAGCTGTGCTGGTAGGTAGCAGAGCGGAAATGTCTTGCATCATCCTGTAGAGTGAAGCCTGTCTGTGACCTGCCATGAAAGGGAACCCACGAGCTCGTCCGCACACAGGTCTGCTTCTGTCCCAGCCTGGTACTCTCTTCCTGACCGAGACTTGCTTTCCTGGCTATGTTCCCTCTGACAAGCACCAGCCACAGGAAAGGTGTGGTCAGACAGACCTGAGATGTGATGAAATCACTCTGCCCAGAATTTACCAGTTTTCAGGCACTTCTCTCCCCAGTGGGGAGTGCACGAGGTGAGGAGGAAGAGGAGGGATGTCTACTTAGCAAAACAAAGCTGTGATCTGAGCAGACCAACATTACACATGATGGATCGCTCCATCAGCGCGCAGCAGGGGAGTCTGGATGCCTCAGGCTGGTGCCTGCGAGCTCTGGCTCAAGATGGGTCCTGGCGGTACAAATTTTTCCCTGGTCCGCCTGGTCCTTTGTGCCTCCCTTCAGCACGGAGCTAGAAGGGGGTTGCGGGTCCTTCCCGCCTAACTGGGTTAACTCTGTGCCACAGGGCTCTTGTTAGCTGCGCCTCAGCTTTTCACTTCCTCTCTCATTCTCCTGTCACCCAGCTGTCACACAGGAACCTGTTCTGTCAGGTAACCGGTGACAGCTGATGGCAGCCCCAGCCACGGCCTCATTGCTAGCACAGCCTTTCCCAGTGGGAAGACGGGGCAAAAACCGATTCTTGGAGCCTCCTCCTGTTCTTGCTGTGACCCAGTTAGGATACGTGGTGACACATCTTTGTTTCCCCCTCAGGCTTCCCCGCCTGGCCGTGAACTGTTCTGGCCAGTCGCTGTTCCTCCTCCAGAAGCTTTTCCTGGGCTTTCCGGAGAGAACAGTCCGCTTTCGGAGCTGAGCAGGATTTGCTGGGTTTTTTCCTACATCTCTTACCATCTAGCTGACCATCTTGATTTGGCTTGGGCTTTCTCCACCTATCCTGTTGCTCATCTCAGTCCCAGCCCATAGCAGCCCGTCCAGACCCTGTGTTTTTCTCGCTCCTGCACACGATTGAGCAACTGGAAAGCTTGGGGCCGCATACCGGCCTGCCACCTCAACAGCTTGTGCCGCCTGGACGTCGATTGCCCGTCCAGCAACCACACAGCTGGGTCCTGATGACACACCCCAAATAATTTGTCTCGGAGAGTGAACCTCCCTCATTCTTTCCATGGTTTCTGCTGTCACCACCTCCATCCCTCTGGTGCAGCTCTTCCTCACCTGCACCGCCCACTGCCAGCGTCACCTTTGGCATCTCTCTTTCCACTGGTGAGAGCACCGGGTTGCCCTGCTTAAGCCTTGCTTACCAAAAATGCCTTTGGCTCCTGCAGAAGCGTTCCAGGCTCCCGTCAGGGAAGTTCTCCCATGCCCGTGTCAAACTGCATCGCGGCAGAGCGGGTGCATGAAACGGGCAGGGACAGGGACTAGAGATGGGTACTGGAGAGGCCCACCTGATACCGCAGCGATCTACGTGTCCTCGGGGCCGCCACCGTATCGCTGGGTGGTTTTTCCTCCTGGGACACCTTTGGTGGTCACTCTCTGGAGGACCGAGCACCCATGGCTCCCACCAGCTGCAGTGGTGCTCCAGTTGACATCTCCCTGTCGTTTGGAAACTGACCCCGTCCCAGACCTGCCCTGTCGTAACCCTGCTGTGGGGCTCTTCCCCCCCAGTCTGTATATGTTATCCAAACCCCATTCCAGCCTTTGGGATTCAGGCAGACGACAGCTGACGCTTGCTTTCAAGCCTGGGGCTGTCTGACCTAGAAAGCAACGGCAGCAACTCCTCCCGTGGTGCTCTGTGGAAGGACGGGGCTTGTTTGAGGTAGGGCTCACTGTAAGCTCACTGAAACGCCGTGCCTTTGTGCGAATTAGCACCTTTACTGGTGTTAATATTTCCCATTTTTTAAGAAGGCATTAGAAAAATCTTTCCAAAAGCAGCAGCCGGCCACAAAACTGCGAAGAGGTCAGAAGGGGAGCAGTCACGTACTGAAGCTGTCCATCACCTTATCACTTCTTGGGGGAGAAGCTCCTTCAGTGTCTGTCGTGTGCCCACTCTTACCAAACCTGGAATTACCGTTACCGCAATGTCCGTGGCTACCGCAGGGGTTAAAACCAAACCTCCTTTCGTACCCCCCTCACCCGTGGCCCACACGGCAATGCGTTTGGCTTGGGAGGCTGACCTTTCTCTCTCCAGATGCCGTCTGGCCTGTTGCGTGCCTCGTGGTAATGTCACTAGAGGTGCTTTGGCAATCGCAGGCCTCCGTGAGTCATGTGTCCCCCTCAGCAGGTTTCCTTGGAGTGCGTCAGCCGGTCATGTCTCAAGTTTGCCGAGGGCTGGAGGAAGCCTCCGTGACGGTCTGGGGTTACATCACAGAGGCGGAGGACGTTTGGACAACTGGTCCCAGTCCCCGCTGAGGCAAGGCTCGGGTTGCACGGTGCATCTGGTGCCTCACCTCGGGGCTGGTCCTGAGCAGGGCAGGTGTGGGGCATGTTGAAAATCTGGGCTGGGTCAGTAGCGCTCGTCCTTTGCGTTCATGATGAAGAAAGGATGGTTGGATGGATGCATGGATGGACACATGGACCGATGAATGGATGGAAGGAGGGAAGAAAGGATGGATGGAAGGAAGGACGGATGGAAGGTGTTGCATCAGTAAATGTGGAAGTTTGGTTTTACACAAATAGTCGTCATTATTTTAATAAAGCCGGTGCCAAACCTAAATTACTCCAACACTCCCATTATATAATTCCATCCTGTATGATTAAAAGCTTTCCCAGCAAACTGGGAGATTAAAACAACTGATCAAAAAATGCTGAGAAATCTCTCTGCCCTACCCTGATGAACGCCAGGCTGATCCGTCTGACCCAGGCACCGGAGGGCATCAGCCTCTTCGCAGGCAAAGCCAGCAGGAATTTAGGAGATGAGGTGCAATAGTGAACAGGCGCCGGTCCCAGCTGGGAACCACCGTTTGTCCATGGATGTTTGTCAGTGGTCCCCAGCGGTCCTGTGGTGGGGGCTGTTTCTATTCTGGTTTGCTGGGCTGGTTGTTGATGCCCTTCCTTCTAACGGGAAGCCGAGGCGGTTGTACGAGCCGCGCGAACGAGCAAGAGAAGCCAGTTTAGCCGCCTCTCCCAGAACTGCTGTCATTTAGGTGGCAGAGGCGGGGAAATGGGGGTTAATTTCAGGAGAGAAGACTAGCTGGTGGGAGGTGGATATCCCTTGGATAGGGGAAGGGTTGCTGTCAGGGCTACCAGTGCCTCGTCACAGCTGCTCGCTTCTCGGCCAGGCTGCCGCGGCTCCGAGCAGTGCCCCTGTCCCAGGCGGTGCTCTGGATACCATTGCTTTGTCCCGACGCATGTCATTCCTCCCCAGCCGTCGCCTCCACGACAACTTCCCCGTGCGGATAGCCTGATGAACCCCGGCAAGTCAGCCGCTCCACTCATGGAGATGGAGGGCTCTCTTTCTGCAGCAGTTTCACTGGGAATTTTTCCACCCGAAGGATTTTTCTGGTGGAAAATACAGGTTCTGAAACCGGCAAGTAACCTGACTTGGGATTGTTTCTCCTCCCAACATACTCACCTATGGATTTTGTTTCCTCTGGGATAATTGAACTGAGATACTGCATTTCTGCCAGTTCGTCGCTGGTCAAAACTTGTGGGTTCTTTTCAGCTCCCCCATGCTGTTTTGTTCCCAGGAGCTCAAAGCAAGCAGCGGGGGACAAAACCCCGTTCCTCAGCCAGCGTTCCCCGCGACATTCCATTCCCACCTAGTGGTCACCTCCCAGACTACATTCCCCACCTCCAGCTCCCCATTCCTGTGCCTGCGGCATCCCCACTGTCATCCCACCCTGGCGCGCGTGGGGCTCGGGGATCCGACCCGGTGCAGCAGGGACAGAGGAGGGTGGGAGCGTGGCCCCCCTGCCACATCCCACCATGGGGAGTTAGCGCGGAAATTTCCTGTGGAAAAGCAGCGGTTTGTGCTCATCCTTAGAACAGCAGAGAACACTGCGATCTTACAAAGACCAGTGTTTTTTTATTCATCCAAAAAAGTGGAAGTTAAGGCTTTCAGCATTTTCTTAATGCAAAATTTGGAGCATTGCCAACCCCAACGTGGAAAAAAGAGTTATGACATTTTTGGTGTGATGCACTGATTGGAATAGAGGTGGAATCTGGAAAGCCAGACGTCCCCAAAGGGGCAGACGCGTGGCTTTGGTCAGCCCTCATCGGAAATGCACGGCATTTCCAGAAGGCTCTCGCCGTTCCTTGTGCGTGCTGTCCCCAGAGCGGTTCGTCGTTACTGCCAGGCTCAGTTTCCTGATGTTTGCCAGCAGTCCTCCTTTCTTTCCGAACTGAAGGCTGGCATCAGCCGCCGAAGAGCTACCCAGCCACCAGGAGTATTTTGTCAGCCCTGTCCCTCGCAGCCGTGGGTACCCCGGGTCTCAGCCTGCCTTCGGCGGAGGCTGAAAGCCATGCCAAGTGATATGACGGATTTTAGCCATCCCACAGCCGCCCTTCCTGCAAATTCATCAACTTCAAAACGAGCTGCTCAGGCTCATGGTCTGAGAATGCAAGAGTCACCGTGTCTTCCCAGGGATTTGGCAATGACCTCAGCCCTGGTGCATTTATCCCACCGACGGACACCCAGGACGGCAACATCTCTGCCTGCCGCGGCGGTCATTTGGCAGTTGTGGGTGGCAAGGAAACGGCATGCGTGCAGTTTGTGGCTCTGCTAGCGTGGGGTCACAGAAATCTGTCCCCTCTCTTTACTGATGGAGTGATGCTTTCCTTGTCTGTCTCCCTTGCAGGTTTTCGCCTGCGTTGCGGCAGGGAGTCACCGTTTCCAGCACCAGAGCTCAGGGGTCGCTGAGAGGCTGCCTTTACGCCCCACTCGCTGTACCTGGGATCTCCGGGTGAGGGACAGCTGGTTCGGCAGCGCCGCAGAGCACCGGGATGGCAGGATGGGTACATGGTGCCTGGCAGCCACGGGCAGCAACAGGCAAAACCCAATCAGTCCAAAAAACCTCCCAGAGACGCGGGGTCGGACTTTGGGGATGGGCTGTGGGGATGAGAGCAACCGGCCCGGCAGGGCTAAGGGCACGGGCACGGTGGCTCTGCCTCTGTGGGCGCACGCCGGGAAAATATTGACTCTGCATTTAGCAGCGGGGAGGGCACAGAGCCCCTGTGAAAATGGCTTTTGTGGCACTAGGGCCCCGAGCAGCCTCAGCTCTCCTTCTTTCCCATTCTTCCAAAGAATTTAATCTGTTTGCTGACTGCATTCTGCATTGCAGGTGTGCAACACGTGCAAAATGAAGAATTTGGTGTTCGTAGCCGTGGGGATTCTTGAAATGTAACTCTTGAATTGACAATGTATAGCCATTTCTCAATTTGCGTACAAAGTCTTGTGCATTTTTTTCAGCTCGGCTCCGTCTTTCAAATGTTTTTTATTTTATTTGCCACCACTCTGCTAATGTGGGGAAAAAATGGCTTTCTGGCTGCAATGCTCAGCAACCTATTTCATGCATGTTAAGACAATATGTCTTTAAATCCTAAAATAATTCAAGTGTAGTCAAATGCCAGTGAATTTTCTCTGTCTTTTTACATAGAAACACATTAGTTCCAGGCAACTTGGGAATAACCTTCCAGAGTTAGGAATTAATGAGAACATTCATTATCAGTGAAGCAGGTAAATCTTGAATAAAGATTTCAGAAGACACTGGGCAAGGGCAGAGGGACACAAATCCTGTTACCAAAAGTTTGTCCATTAAAAGGGTCCCTGGGGCAGATGAATCCATCCTGCCCATCTGTAACTCATCACCCAGGTCAGAGAGAATAGAGACAAGGATCTCTTTCCCCGCCAGGCAGCTGATTTTCATAAAATCCCTCTCTCTCCCAGGTTCTCCTCTCTGCATCTACTCTCTGGCGCTAGCTCCTGCACTAGCCCGAAACCAGTTTACTTCCCTTGCTGTAGCTGAGGTACCTCTCACCGTGGCCAGGGAACAGAGCTGAGCTCTACACTTTGAGGAAAGCTTTGGGCGGTGGAGACCAAAGCGCTCAGCCCTGCGTTTGCCACCTCTGGAGTCCTCCCTCCCCCTTTGAAGCAGACCTCTGCCTTCTAGGAGTGGAATGAGAGCTCTTGTCAGCAAAGCACGGCTCCTGCGAGCCGGATACCCGGATCCACCTCGAAGCAGAGATTCGGTTTTGCTTCAGAGGGGCAGAGCGTGCCTCCGTGCAGTCAGACTTGGGCGGACCCCAACATGCCAGAAGGATGGCGTTGTGGCGTGCCGATAGAAACTGGTTTCTGTCCGAGGGCTTCAAGAATAGGGTTTTCCCTACATGAAGGAAAACCTGCCTCCAGAAGGAAATGAGACTCTGCCTAGGAAACCTCCTTCACAGCGTGAGTGTGCAATCTGTATGCAAACGAGACCTTACTCATGCGGTGTGTCTCAGCAGTCCTCTCCTGGGAAAGCACTGGCCCCACGCTCCAGCCTGCCGGGGTCACACGCAACACGCCAGGAAGAGGGGACGCAGGAGCTTTCCTGACGGATTGATGGACGCGACGGGAAGCCACCTCGCAAAGCGCTCGCTCACCGATCCTGCTTCAGCACATCAAAATGAATGCCCAGACCGCCAGGACTGACTTATTCCAGTGGCCCCTTTTTAGTTTGCCAAATTTCATGCTTATTTGCTAGCGCCCTGGCACAATTAAAGGCAGGCAACGTCACGCGGGCACAGCACTTGTAGCCAATGCAGGCACTAGCAGCAAACAATGGAATTTCCAAGGAAGCATAACAAACATGCCAGTGAAATAGAGTGTTCTCCTGAGCTGCTTTGCTTGCTCATGGCCTGTGAAAAAAACAAAATGCAGAGTGATCTACGTAATCATTGCTGTGCGTAGGAAGGCTTGCCTGAGCTTTGTTCTAGGGAAAAAATCTGGCTTTGGCAAAGGTGAGAGGAAAGGAGTTTCCAGTTGCTGTAGGCTTCTCTTTGTGATTCATTGTTTCTTGACATACGGAGTGACTTCAAATAGGTAAAGCAAATTCACCACCCGATGCGGCGATGGGAAGGCACCGGGCAACATCTCAGCTGCGCTAAGGTGGTACCAGATGCCCTCCCCTTCCTGACGGCAGGGTGAATCAGAGGGAACACCGTTCACGTCGGGGGAAATGCCCTGAGTCTCACTTACGCCGAAAACCCTTTGCTCTGTTCCAGCTGCAGGGAGCTCAGCAATGCCAACCCGCGTGCGACTGGGACGGGCAGGGACGGGTCCCTCCAGCAGCCGGGCAAAGGGCTTTTCGTGGGGAGCAGGTGAGCAGCCCCAGACAAGAGTCCTGTCAGCTCAGAGAAGAATCAAGAACTTCTTTGTGCACCATTTCTGCTCCATTTGCCCCCACCGAGCCTGAATTTGAACTTTGCCTCATGCTGCCCCTGTTAACCTAAGGTCAGAGAGTTGAGGGCTCTGGATCCACGTTCCGTCAGGCAGGAGACGGACAGGGAGTGTGACCCCCAGTGACCGCAGTGGGCATGAGGGCAGGGGCAGGTGTTTGATGCTCCGGTCAGGTGACAGGACAAACCAACAAACGCAGCGGAGAGGAGAAAAGGGCATGCAGCGACAAACCAGCAGCCCCTCTCTCGTGCCGTGAGCTGTATGTGTCTTTGTAGAGATGCCAAGACAAAAAGGATGTCATTTGGGTGGGAGAGGACCCTTCTTGGCCGAGGAGATTTGCCCGGGTTCCCTCAAGGGACAGATCTGGGCAGCTCACAGCATTTTCCTGCTGAGATGAAATCCTTTCACGCAGGAGGACATCCGCACTCTGTTCGTCTGCGTGGGGCTACCTGCCTCACCAGCTGCTCAACTTGGGAACCAGGCTGAAAAAAATGTTGTGCGAGAAAGGTTATAAAGTAAAAAGCTGAGACTTTAGCTGCACTTCCAGGAGAAAATTCCCAAACAATCCTCACATCCTTTCTTACTCTGGAAACTATGGGAGATCACATGCGACACAGAAGAAAACCATCACGCTCTTTCTGTCACACGTTCCCAGTCCTCCTGTGAGACTGCAGTCCCCAAAATGCGCCGCACCGTGTGATTTACTGACATGCTGTGTGCTTTCAGAGGAGCTGTGATACGCATCTCCAAGGTGGCTTCACAGCCAAGCCACTACGGTGAGGAAAGGGATGTATTATTCACCCCGCTTAACAAACTCAGTCAGGCTCCCCACTGCAACTTTCCTTGGCGCCAACGCGCTTTAGGCCAGCCGGGCTTTCCTGGCCAAGATCCTCTTAGGGGAGCCTCAGCGGTAACCCCAAATTGTTGCCGCTCAAGGAAGTTTGCCTTGTCTCGTGACTATAAAAGATTGTCCCTCCACTCTTAAAACCAGCTATTGTACTTGCCCCCATCGTAGTACGCAGTGCTCCTGAAGAAGGCTGCACTCAGCATGTGATAATTAAAAACCGCCGGTGCCTACAGAAAGTCACGTTATTACGGTAAGCAAAATAGCGGGTGCACGGAATGAAGACAACAGAAGAGATTCATAGCTAACATTCCAGATATTAGAGGTAACCATGTTTTAGCTTTTAAAATGACGATGTAGTGGCATTTTGGTTTGTGGAGGCTTTTTTTAATGTGAAGATTTCTGCTCTGGCTCCTTTTCAGCCCGGTCTCTAAGACACTAGGGTTTAAAAAAAGCCTATATTTTCCCAAGTATAGACAGCATTTTTCCAACAGCCACACTGTGCAGGTTCTGACACACATTCTCAAAGCTGAGTGCATTCTGTGACTGAGCTGGGAGACCACCAAAACTCAATGAATAGCCATCACACAGCTTTTGCTACCTCACAGCTCCACATTTAAATGTTTTTTTCTCTTCTTTTTAGAATGAGAACTTCTGGAGGACTTGCAGAATGATCCGATAGCTGCGTACGCCTTTGGAAAGTGGTGAGCTGGGTGTTCTCCTCTGCAGGAGGAGACTGTGCTGACTTCCAGTCTTGGAAATGTTACAGAGGAGAGAGATGATCTGAAGATTTTGCCCGTCTAACAATGACGGGGTGCCCTGAATATATAAAATAACATGGGGTGCAGGGGAAACGCTGCCATATTGAAGCTCAAGGGCCACAGCAGCTTCGCTTGGGTGAATCAGTGTATCGGCACTGACTACCGCAGCTGAGCTCCGGCCTCGGTTTCTGTAGGGATTCCTGTCTAAAGCATCTACCCCCTTCTGTCCTGTGGGGCCAGGCAGGCACGGCCAGGAGGGTGGGTTTGCCTTGGGGTCCGTGGGGAGCCTGCCTGGGGGGGACGTGGGCAAGGCCACCAGCCGGCCCTTGCTGGGGAGTCCTGGGGGAAGTTTCTGCGAATCGCCTGAGGGAATGGAAGAAAGGGCAGCAATTTCCAGTGCTCTCCGGCATGGCGGGGCGTGGTATTAGAAAAGGAGATGGTTAGCTGAGGGACAGCTCCCCATTCTACTGGAAATCCAGTATTGCTTCACCCAGCTCGCAGCTGCGGGCCCTTACAGTTACGGCTGGGGTCAGGATCTGCCCCTGAGCATTTGCAGATCGGGCCATTGCACAAAAACGAGTGGGTGAGTGCTGGAGGATGTGTTTGGTCAATCGACAGCTACTCAGTGCACGCTGTGTGGAAAATAGAGCAGTCGAAGCCCAGGGCAACATGCTAACAGCAGGCAGCTTCCCAAAAAACCTCCTACCACGTGGCAGGACTGCTGATCCGGAGAGGCTTGCAACATGTTCCCCAGCACCCATGCAAATCTGAGCCCAGCCCGTCCTGCTCCGCTGCATCGACTGCCAGTGAGCAGGCAACAGCAGCAGCCACGACGCGGCCCACGATATTCTGTGAATTACCAGGCCTTGCTGCCCGTTGCCTGCCCTTTGTGAAAGCCTGCCGAAAGCAAGTGTCAAACCCCACCGCTGCGATTTGGTAGCACCACGGCACGTTCCTCAGATTAAGCAGGGATGCTTGGGCTTGCTGGAGTTGCCGTTGGCTGAGGAGGTACCCCTAAGATTTTCAGGGAGACTGTTTTTCATTTGTACTGATAAAAATGAGAGAAAAATCCACATCTTGTGTTGTGGGGGCCAGCAGATCCTGACCTTTTTGTTTTTCTCTTTAGACATGCTCCGAAAGATTTTGCAGTCCAATGTGAAGTGACTGAAAACACGTGCCACCAGACAGACTTCCCGGGGTGAACAGCTGATGCAGTACAAGTGCATAAATGACTCCTTTTCTGGACAGTTTTTGCTCACGCCATCCCTGCTTCAGCCTAAGTCTCGAGGAAAGCAGTGGAGCACGCGCACCATCTTAGAAAAAAATTACCTGCTGAGAGCTTTCACGACAGGGATGCGTGGCCATCTGAATACCTGTCTATCTCAGAGGACAGCAAAATCCGTACCGATTTCCAGAAGGGCAGTGTCTGGGCCTTTCCCCTTCCCTCCTCGCCAACACCCCGGCCACGCATCTACATCCTCTTTATTACAGGAATTTTGATTTACATCAGCAGGAACCGGAGTCACACACGCCTCACTTCAAAGCTCCCTCCCTGCCTACGAGGGAGCAGCTGCTGATAGCAGAAGATACTGGCGTCTGCAGATCACAAGTCCAGTGAAAGTCTGGTGAGGTGCCCAGACAGACACTGCTCCGGTTTGAGTCATTACCCTTTTCCACCTGTTCTCGACTGGATGGATGAGAAAGGATAACTCATGTTCAAACACCCAGGTCAGCTGTGCCCGCCCTTGCAAAATAAACATTTGATGTCAGTGAAGAAAATTAATGGGCGGGTATTTCAGATACCTCCTTTCCTTTCACGCATTTCTCGGGGGTTTTATCAAAAGTAAAGAGAGTGAATAAGGAGATCGCAGTTGGCACTCGGACTCTTCTGGAAGACATGATGCCCAAGCGCGCTTCGCCAAGGCCAGGCAGCTGTCAGCATCGATGTCACTTCGCCTCCGCGAGTCGCTGCCTACGCCCCCGGTTGCCACGGCACGGCTGGAGAAGGGACGGGCTGTGTGCCGGCCACCGCGTCCGGGGTGAGACCAGGGTGGCTTTTCACCCTGGTTCCCAGGGTGAGAACAGAAGGAAATAGAATTCAAATACTCCGCCAGTCTGCGGGCTCCCAGCACAAACCAGAGCTGGCAATGTGCAATTTCGCATCCTAGGCACATCCTTTTTAGTCATCTCAAGGTGACAGGTCCTGGTCAGTGAGGAGGACAGCAGGTCCCAGGAGCTGCCAAGCAAAAAGAGAGAACGCGTTAATGTCAAGTCAGCAAAATTTACTGGGATTCACCACAAAGCTGCTGCCTCATGTCCTCACCACAGTGGCCTGGTGGCCCCGGGACTGCAGGTAGCCAGGTGATGTGCTGCTCCACAGCAGCAAACACAGCCACAGTGTTCATGGCTGGGACATTTTCTGGAGATAAGCCTTGGAGAAGCGAGGCAGACCGACAGAGAGAAACCTCCCCTCCGACGTGACCGCGGTGCCGTACTTAACAGATGTGTCCAGAAACCAGAGGGGAAAAAAGCTGTCCCCAGCGCCACCTGCGTGGGTACTGTCAGGTGCTCCTGGAGCCCGGGCTGCGCTGAAGGTTTTCAGGGCGAGCAAAAAGATGGTGGTGGCCTGGGAAAGACCAGCCCGGCTCCCGAGGCGTTCATTTCCTCTAGCAAGAATGGAGCAGCGTACCACCAGCCCACCTCCTCCCACTGCACTGCTGGCCCATGGAAAACGAGGTCTGGCTCAGGGCGGATGCCAAGGAAAGACTCCGGCCGTGCTCACGCCTGCAGCTCCCTGCGCAGGCCCCCTGCTGATCTCTAAGGTGCACCCCATTGGGCTCGCCAGCCTTTGGGGAAGCTCCCTGTCCTCTGGGACCAGCATGATGGTCCATCCGGAGCGGGCAAGGGCACTTTGCGTAGCAGCCCCAGCCTGGGTGTCCTGCCGGAAAACCCCGGGTGCTGCCGGGAGCGGTGCCTCAGTAGGTGGCACTCTGCATCCACGGGGAACCAGCACGTTCCCAAAGGTGAGCCCTGCCCTTGCCGGCCCTGCAACCTGCCCCACCGGCATAGCAGCCGCAGTGGGGCAGCCCACGAGGGTGAGCCTTGCAGCCCCCTCAAGGCTTCTCCCCCTTTCACTGCTCCTGGGGACATCCTCTGGGAGCTCAGCCTGGGGCCAGACTCCAAGCGCCCTTCCAGCCCTGGAAGAAGGCCACGGCCAACCTTAGTGCCTCCTCCCTGACAGCACACAGCAGAGCTGGGGCTTGTGGTGGGATCCCACCCTGAATATTTGGAAACACGTGGCCTCTCTGGAGGGTGTCCTCTCGGAGCAGCGGCCCAGCAAGGCTTTGCCAAGACTCCGCCATTTGGGCAGAGCTCCCCTGGTGTCCCACCTGAACCTCTCCGTGGCCATCACCAGCTTGCTGCATTTTCTGCACGCCAAGGAGAGGTGCTGGTTGATGCCAGGCTGCCCCTTTTTCTTTCAGAAAGCAGGAGCGGCAGGAGGAAGTCACCAAAACACCTGGCAGATTTGAAGCACGTGGAGCCAAATTCCTTGCTGCTCCGAGTCAGTGAGACAGAGCCGTCGGCTGGAGGAGAGAGGGAACGTAGTGAGTCAGCCGCTGGATATGCCGTGTTTGGTCTCTAAACAGCGCAGGTAACACGGGCAATTGCACTTGGGTCATTCAACCTTTCCCCCGCTCAGCTGGTCCTCGCAATCGCTTAGCAGTTTGCCACGCGTAGCGCACAGGGATGGAATTTTCAGTGCTCAGTATATTCGTCAGATTGAACTTAAAACAATAAATTGAAAATGTTTCCAGTGAATCTCTGATTAAAAAAAAAAAAGGGAGAAAGACTTCATTTTAAGAAAAAGAAAAAGAAAATTCAGCAGGGAAGCTGCAGTGCCTTAGGGGAGCAAACCTTGAGCGTGGCAGGCAAGGAAGGAAAACTCCCAGTTTGCAAACCTCCCTTCAGCTGTTCTCACACAACCAACCCCACGTTTCAGTAGAAGAGACCCTGAACCTCTTGTGGGAACAGAACTCTGGTTTGAGGGGGAAAAGAGGGCCCTGGTCGAGCCTCCAGCTGCCCCCAAATAATAACCGAGCTGTAGCCCGGGAGCTGCGCAGAGACTGCCTTCTGGCCGAGCACTCTCTGTCCCAGAGCTACCGTGGCCCAGCAGAATTTTTCTTTTCTCTGCTGTAGATGCAATGGGAAAAGGCATGGGAAATGAGGGGAAATTATAAACAACTCCATCGGTAAAGCCATCAGCTAAGGAAAATCTGTGTTAATTGCAGTACGCGCGGAGGGGCTGATGGAGGTTTGCCGGGGCCATCTTGCTGGTTAACATCTGAGCGACTGAACTTATTTTTCAGAGCTCTTGGGCATCACTTCTCGAGATTGGCGTGACCCGGCAAAGCCAGCACCGGAGCCACGTATCCTCCTGCGGCGTGCGTGGAAGAGGGGAGAAGGTTTAATGACGGAGCAGGTTGGATCCCAGCCACCTCAAGCAAAGGCTCCGTCAGCTTCTTGAGCTGTGAGTAGCGTTCCGGCCCCTTTCGGTTACAAGAGAAGGCGGCCCAGATCCTCATTTCCCAACGCTCGGCAGCGTTGCCACCCTGTTGCTTTGAGGGGCCCTGCACTAACGGGTGCCGCCAAGGCGCGAGGTCCTGGCTGTCCTCCCACCCCGCCATGCAGGAAGTGGAGCAGAGGGACACCCACCTCTTTGTCCTCACCCCCTGCCCAAGGCTTTCCCGGGTTCCCACCCGTTGCAACCCCCCTGCCTTATATTTTCTCCCTTAGAAGTGCGTCTGCTTCATGCTTTTTTAGCTAAGGAGCGGCAGCCATGGTTGGGCACCCTCCCCTAAGGGCAGCCGTGGCAATTATGAGCCAAAATGGCCCCGAGGAACATGTTTGCCCCTGCCTGGCTGCATGACCACCCCGCCATCGCTTGCGCACTGTTCAGACACACACAGACACACAGAGGCTACGGCTGATCGCCACATTTATTGCTGAACAACATTCCCGCCGTATCTCTCCTGCTCCCTCTCGGAGGGGCAAAGAGCGGGCCCGCTCCCTTCCCGCCCTTTTCTTCCCGCCCTTCCCTTCCCGCCGCCGGCCCCGCGCGCAGCCAGGGCGCAGCAGGGGCGCAGCGGGAGTGCAGCAGGTGCGCCTGCACCGCCCCTCGCGCCCGGCCCGGCCCGGCCCGGCCCGGCCCTGCCCTCCCCGCCCCGCTGACGCCGCTCCACGTCCGAGCGGCCGCCTATAAAGCGGGCGGCGGCGGCGGGCGGCTCCTCATGGAGCGGCTGCACCCCGCCGCGACAGCCTCCTCCCTTCTCGCCGCTCCGCCCCGGGACCGCCGATGCGCGCTGTAGCGTTGATCGCCGCGCTGGCCCTGTTGGCAGGTGCGGGATTGGGGAGGGGGGCGGCTGCGGGGAGGTCGGTGGGGAGGGAGGAGCGGCGCGCGGCGCGGTTGGTGTGCCCCCTGCCCACGGCGCCATTTCCCCCCCTCCCCTCTCACAGGGTGCCGGCCGGTGGCCGCGTCCTCGCCCAACGCCACGGAGCCGGAGCGGCGCGGGGGTCCTGGCCAGCGGGAACCCGAGGCCCGGGAGGGTGAAGCTGTGTCGGGTCCCGACTACGAGGAGGATGAGGAGTACGAGGAGGCGCTGCCCGTGCACCAGTACATGGTGGAGGACCTGATCCGAGGTGAGGGAGCCGCCCTGATGAGGCCAGGTGTGAGGCGGGCTCGGCAGCGCCGGCCCTGAGGGCTCTCTGTGAGCACCGGCTTTTTGTTCTGATTTGCTTCTCCTGTAAGGCTGCTGCGCTTTGCTCACAGAGTACCGAGCAAAAGCCTGGTTCTGCTGAAACCTGTTGCATACAAAACTGCCTGTCAGGGCTGAAAACTTAGCGTGTGTGTGACCAGGGTGAGTGGAAGCTGCAGGTTAGCTGATTGCGTGCTGTACTGCTCTCTGATAAACCTGGCAGGAGGTCTGTGATGGGGTAGTTACCACCGGTTTAGCATTGGAGCCTCAGTGGGGTTTGTGGGGGCTGTTTGGCCCTAAAGGTGGGCTTTACACCAGGTTGACTCTCATCCTCCAAGATTTTACTGGATGTTGTAATGTGATGGCTTATTTGGAGTTGACTAAAATTTTTTGGGAAAGCAAACACTTAAACTCCTTAAGTGGCTGCAGGAAAGTTTGTTAAGCATATTTCAGGCATTATAGCTTTTGTGTGAATTGATTGTAATTTGTCGATTTGTTAAGCCGTGAGGAGATCTGAATAGCCCACCTGACTTTGGGTTTGGGAGGATTTTATTGTTTCCAGCCTCAGTACAATTGTAACACAAGCCAGGTACCTGTAAGTGATTTGAACCTCAGTAGATGTCGGTGGGCTGGTGCTGTTGCCCTCTAGAGTGGATCTGGCCGCTGTTTTTCCTGCGGAAACACCCTGAGACTTGAATGAAACTAAAGGACCTTGTAGGTGAAAGGGGACCATGCTACAGATGCTCAGTCTGAGAAGTTTGCAGACCCTTGCTTAAGTTGTTAATGAGTTGAAGATGTGCAGGGGAAACAGGAATGTCAGAGTTACTGAGCAGTTCGGCCTGTAAAACGACTGGCTTAGTGACTTGTGTTGTATAACTGCACAGAAACCAGAATTGTTACCAGAGGTGGTTGGTTTGTAGACCAGCTCTTCTACTTGGCGTGAGGTTTATCTGCAGAGCCTACAAGCTGTTATGATTCAACTGCGGATGGCTTTCCTGGCTATGCAGCTTGCAGACAGGGACACGGAGATCAAACCGACAACCTGAGCCTTGAAGAGGCAAGAAAAGGAACAGCCTCAATTATGAAAGCGTGAACCTAAATAGCAAGTCCAACTGGACAGAACGGAGGCCTCTGCTGTCAGTAGCAAGCTCACGCTTCTAGGGACAGGAAACCTTGCTGCAGGAGCAGTATTCCTCGTTTACATATTAATATAGCTTACACCATTTGAATCAGACTTCTGGTTGCTGAAGGCGTTCTTGCTTTTAAGTAACTTCAAGCCAGGCTTGTTGCTCTAGAAGTTAAAAAGATCAGCTGTCTAGACAGCAGTGGACTACACCTTGTTTCTTTGTGCAGGCTCTCTTCTTGTCGCTAGAAATACAGGGTTATGGAGTAGTTGGCTCACGTTGCGTCCTATTGTGGTGATAGCCTATATGCGTGGTGCTCTAGGTAAAATATTAATACTTGGAAAATGATTTTCATGAGGTCTGCAGAGCACAGCAGAGAAAGTGAAGGTTTTGGTAAATTGTTCTACAGGTCTTCAGGTCTGTTGAAACTCACCTGGTTTACTCTTACTTGGGAATAGCACGGCGTTGGATTGAGAGGACTTGCTTTACGGCTGGCAGTAAAAGGATGTGTTTTTTCAGAGAACTGCTGTTTTACAAACTTCCTGTAAAACAACGCTGTTGAGCTTTGCTGCATGGAGGAGCTACAGAGCTGATGACCCTTAGTCAGTGACAGGCTTCAGTTTGTTCTCCCCAGTGAAAGGAAGATTATTGCCCTTGCTTAAATCCAAAGGCTACTAAGTCACCAGCTTTTTAAACCACGCTCTTCTAGAGGTTTGTCTTAATTGAGATAATGAGGGGCAACAGTAAGTGGCAGAACAAACTAACTCTTGCGGACTACCCTGCTTTCTCTCCTTTGGTGTGCTCAGCATCTTTCTCCAAGTAGGAGAACTGGAAATGAACTGTCTTCTGCTGGAGACAACACTGCAGGTTATTTGGGAGGAACAAGTATGCCAACTGGGCTAGCAAGCTGTCCTGCCTCGGCAAGTGCCCAGGACTATCTAGTGAGTTAGAATGCCTTTCATCACTGATGCAAATGGCGAGTTTAGAGCGGTGGAGGCTGTTAGCCTTGTATCTGAGTCGACAGAAGACTAGCGGATGGCTTGGCTCAGTGTGAAGTCCATGTTTTTTACAGGTCTCTGCTTGAACCTGTATGGTTTCACTCAGCTATCTTATGCTGTGAAATGCTGCAGTCCTACAACTCTGCCGTTCATTTCTGGCTCTCACAGCTTGTGTGCTTGTCCTGCTTTTGGTCTGTATTGCACAGGTGGCAGAGTTGGGCTTAGTGAGCTTCTAAGCTTGCTGCCTTTGCGCTGGGCGTGAAATTTCTGGCGGTGTGCTCACTTGCATCCTGTGCTTCCTGGTCACAGACTATCTTGCAGTGACCATCTCCCTACCCCTCACTAAATTCTGCAATTGAGTTTTCACAGAATCTAGTGTTTTAGCATAGCTGGGCTGAATCATCTTGTCCTTTTTTTCAGTTGAACCTGTTGTTAAACCCAAGCCAACAAAGAGGGGGGGTGAGAAGAATGCCGGCAAAACAAGAAGGAAGAAAAACAAAGGAAAAAACAAAAAGAAAGGAACTCCCTGTGAAATGGAATACAAAAACTTTTGCATCCATGGTGAATGCATATACCTAGAACATCTCCAGATGGTGACCTGCAAGTAAGTCACTCGTACCTTGTGAGTTCAGTGTGATTGGCGTGAGTCGGTGGCATATGAGGGCTCAGAAGAAAAAATCAGAGTCAACTTGGCATAGATCCATCTCCTGTTGTATTTTGACTGAGAATCTTTCTGCCATGTAAATTAGGTGATGATGGAATCTGAGATGCATAACAAGCCACTGAACTCATCAGTTGGTCATAATCTCAAACCAAAAGAATGAAAAGGAGTGTCCTCCTGGAACATCACGCCCAAACTAATCTCGACTTGTTGAAATGCTGACAAACCTTGTGCTAGAGCGGTGACTGCATTTCACGAACGCGCTCTGAAGGGAGCATCTTGAGATTCATGGGAAACTCTGAAGATGTCTAAGTCAGGCTTGAATGCGTGTGGGTGTCCTTGGCTCCAGACAGCACGGGAGCTGATAAGAACTTTTGTTCATGTTTACTTGCAGGTGTCATCAGGATTTTTTCGGGGAGCGCTGTGGTGAACAGTTCATGAAGACTCAAAGGAAGAATGATGTGGCAGACTACTCCAAGACTGTGTTGGTAGTGGTAGCTGTCCTGCTCTCGAGCATCAGCTTCGTTACCGTGCTTATCATTGTGATAGTGCAGTAAGTATTAGACCCTTCAGTGTCTGTCTAGCTTGAGCGTGAGTGGGGCTCCCAGAAGGCACCCAGAAGGGCTGTGGTGTTAGCCCAGCTCGGATATGTCTTGAGGGTAGAAACAAGGTCTGAGAAGCCCTTACGGGACTAAGTGTTTGCTTACTACCCTCTCGTGGTGTTGACTGTGGGCAGCCTGCGACCCTGATGTTTTAAAACAAGAGCCTTTCTGGTCTCGCTACAACCGGGATAGCTACCCTGCTGCAGAGCATCAGCAGGAAGTGGAGGAAGAGCGTTAACGCTGGCAAAGCAGTGCCTTTCCTAATGCTTGTGCAGAAGCCTGCAAGCAGTGATGTCACAGCCCCATGCATGGCTGTTATCCAGCAGCTGGATACACAGCTGGAGCAAAACCAGGATAAATACTGAGACTGGAAAGGAAGCAAATGGGGGAACAGGTGCCGTAACTCCCAAGTACTGTACTGCTTGTTGTTAAGCCGTACAGCAATACAGCTGCCGTACAGCCTAACCAGCTGCTGACAGCTCAGTGTGGTGGGTAATCAGAACCTGTTGTGAATAAATGAAATAGGCTTTTCTGGGTGCATGTTTCAGGCCTTGTATCCAACTCCTCTTCGTACCTGCTAACAAAAGCAGTATGTAGCAGCTTGTACCTGCCTGTGTCTTTTGCATCTTGCCGGTGTGTTTGCGCAGAGTTCGTGCTGAGGTTAATAGCCAGCGTGGGGAGCTGGACACCAGTGTTTCTGAGTGCTGGAGCAGTCCTCCAGTTCTGACACTGCAGCTCCACCACAGCAGGGCTCGGGATGTCGTAGGTGAAGCTCAAAAGTTCAGTCTAATTTTAAATCTTGACAAAGTATATCAGTTGAATTGGGTACGTGCTGTACCCTTTCCGGCAATTCAGGAAACAAGGTGTGCATTTGTCATTTCACTGTTGCTTCATATTTAGATCTGAACTTGAGGAATGCTGGGATGAACACTTAGATTGTGAGCACTGCCTCATTCCTTGCTGCTAGGAGAGAGAGCCAGTTCGGTAGTGATGTAAGAGCAAATAGTTGTTGTTAGTTTCTAGAGCGAGCCGTGGAACAGGATTGCATGTGTTTCACACTCTGAACCTGCACAAGCCTAAAGTGTGCAGTTCATTCGTCTGTACCCTCAGCCAGAGAAGTGAGTTAGTCTGTTAGGAACAGCTACTAGGAAGGACAGGAGCAACTGGGAGAAAGTCAATAAGCAGCTTGCTTATGTGTTCAACGGACAAATGAAGGGGACAGGGACTTGAAATACTTGAAACACATAGGGCTCTACTGCAGGGAGGAGGAGGGCAGTCTGGTCTCTGCAGCTATTGACTAAAGCCATCAGGAATTCTGTCTCCCAGAAAGGCTTGTGGTTTTTTGTGCAGTTCCAGCAATAAACCTTCTTCATCTTGCTATCTGTTTGAGCTTAAGCCAAGAAGCCCTGGCACTCTGAGGCAAAACTGTCGGTGTCTTCACTCAGGGGCTTCTTGATGTTAATGTCAGATATTGCTTGATGCCACATTTAAAACCTGTCTTACTTGAAACTTTGTGGTGCTGAGGAATTCCTTGAGGATTCACGGGACAACAGCCTAAATGCTGTGGAGAATGGGAGATCTGGTAACAACAGGATGTACGCCGGGCTTCAAAATGACCTCTAACATATTGTAATTCCACAGGGTCAGGAAAAAGTGTCCTCAATATGAAGAGAAAGAAGAAAGGAAAAAACTTCGACAAGAAAACAGAAGTGGCCATGTTGGTGTGTAATGAGGAGAGAGCAGGTATGAAAGCTGACTTGCAAGGCCTTGGAGTCCTTCCAGGCTGGAGTTACTGTATAAGAATTGCATGCGTGTTTGACTAACTCACCGTTTGGGTTAGTATTCTAACACTTGAAGCGCCTTGAAACCCATAAGTTACATGAGAATGACTGGCTTGGTGTTCTGGTTTCCAAAAACCACCCGAGTTGCGCAAGTTCTTCAACAGCACTGTTAGCTTTCTGCCCACTGCTTTAAAGGAGAAGTGAGGATAGGAGGCTGTACTGTGATAGCGGAGTTACGAAGGAAAAAAATAAACAAGTAATATCTGGGCAGAGGCAGGTTCAGTACAGGAAAGCACCATCGTGGAAGATGGTGCAGCAGCCCAGTGGATCATCACCCTTCACGGGAGAGAGAGACATATCGAGTGTTTTCATGTCTTCTCTGCAAGACGTCAGGAAGGTTGTGGTGCTCAGAGGCTGTAGGCCAAGGTGAAGCTGCCAGTTCCGTGAGCACCGTAGATAGCCCTCAGTCAAATTCCGTACTGTCATAGCAACTGAGTGCTAAAGCTCGTTGGCCTAGCTGGATCTGTGAGAGATCTAGTGGATTTTTATGAGCAAGCAAGTTGTCTCTCCTGAGCAGAAGTGTACCTAACAGCAGACTCAAGGACCCTTACTGAACAGGAGTTATTCTACAAGCTGAAGGATGAAACTGTAAAGGATAGTCCTGAGAAGTTCTGGCAGAGCTCCGAAGTTTTGCTGTGCCGCATGTTAGCTACAGACCTTGTCCAAGCTTTGCCCAGTGCCAATTGGAATATTCTGTTCAATATTGGAAGCTGAAGAATAGCTAGCACAGTGTCCTCAGGTGTGTGCACATACTTAACCTGCCTGCCTCAGGTGTAGATTTGGTGCAGTTCTAGCACAGAGCGCTTTGTCTCGCGTGGGGATTAACGTGCCTGGTCTACCCCTTACAGAACAATTCTGATGTGGCCACTGCCAGGCTGCAGGGTTCCTCTGGCTACCTGATACATCCACCTGGACACTGTGGGCTGGAGCTGTTGCTGCTAAGCCCCCATTCATCAAGACAGAGGCTGCTGCAAGGAGATGTCAACTTGCCACTTGCAGCTAAATCGCTTGCTGGGGAGGACAGTTACCACTACATTTTGGCACAGTGATGTGGAAGGAGCTGTGAGTGTCGGGTAGAGGACCTGCTATCAAGACCTGCAAGAGACGACTGCTGCTGAGCCCTCTCTATCAGTACTGGAGCTCCGGTCCCTGCTGTTACGTGGATGGACTTTCTTCTGTTAGCAAGTCTCCTTTGGCAGCTCTAACCCTAAGGGGGAGAGATTGTTGTGGCTTTTGGAATTGGATGGAGCGGAGAAAACTTCTTTCCCTCACCCAAAGTGAAAAAGGGAGGAGCTCTGGATGGCTTCTCTCCCTAAACCTCAGTGGATGAAAAACCCGATTCTGCTGTCGCTGTGCTCCCTGTTGATATCAGCTTCAAGGAACTTGATCTCTAGTTCTGACTTGCAGGGCGTTGGTGACAGATCTTTGTCAGCCACACCTGGATTCTGTTACTGTATGCTTGGAAAGTAATCCCTCTGAATTCCGTAGGACTCGTTGTGTGAGTGGAGCTATCCATTTGCATGTATGCTAGCCTGAGTTAAAAATAGTCTCCTCAGGATGCTGAGACAGTAAACGCAACATCTGCAGCTCTGTATCTGAAGGAAAAGACGCATGCTCAAACAAGCTGATAAGCCTGGACACATCTGTTAGAAACACAAAGCTACTTCTGTTACCCAGACACTTGATGCCGCTTTAAGTGGCGTGTAAAGTATAAAATGCTTCACATCAGATGTGGTCAGTCCAACTTGACCAAGAACCTGTTTCCTTGAAGAGTTAAATTCATGCACTGACACTCTGCAGGCAGTTGTTTCTTGTGCTCTATCTTGTGGTGCGAGGAACCCTACTTACCTCAAACTTTTCCGACCCCAGTGTCCTTGGTTTCCTGAACTGTCCGTGCAGTCTTGAGCACAGAGTATTATTTGAGTTCAGTCTCTTCTTGGAAGAGTGAATGTGTTCTGTATAAACAGAGCAGAATTCTTCTGGTAGCAGAGAAACACCATTAATTGTCAAGTCATATCTGTAAATGTGTAAATATTTATTACTGTATTTAATATTTAATGTTTCCATAACAAACTTATTTATTTTATAATTAAACTTTTTACATAACCTAATGATGGTATGATTTTTTTCTTGCTCTCGGGAGTACGTGTAAACACTTGAAATTAGAGCTTGGTTTCTCCTCAAAGCAGGCATTTCAACCTATAAGAGCAGGGCTGTGAAGAGCTACAGCCATGTGCGAAGAAGGAACTTGCTGCTCTCACAAGAGTTTCAGTTGTTTGTAAACAAGTACCTGTTCGAGTAGGAAGTCTGTTTCATTCTTTCATCTTTGAGTTACGGGATTAGGGAGGGGATAAGTCAGACAGCTTGTTGGAAGCAAAATCTGAAAGTGAAGTTTGAGCAATTGAGTGTCCCTTGGCACTGGCTTGAAGAGCTGGGAATATGGAAGAGGGGGAGAGGCTGTAAGTATGGCATGGTTAGAGACAGTTTGAACAGTGGCTTGGAACTTGCTCTGACATAAAGGAGGAAAAGCAGAATAGCCTCAGGCCAGTGCCTCCCTAAACAGAAAGGGAGCCTTGGCCTCCAAGTGTACCTTAAATTTCTTTTCCTAACCAGGTAGTTATTAGTCCAACTGCATGTTGATGTTCCCTCTAAGCACTTGCAGCAGTGGTCTGGTTTTTAAATTTAGAATTGCCTGGAAAAAAAAAAAAATCAGTGTTAAGGGAGTGAGCTTGGCTTTAAAGCCAGAGTTAGAAAGAAAATGGGGAACCTTGTTTTGAGGTTCTTTTCTCAAAATCATCTTCAAGAGGTGTTGCTGGCTGTGGCTTAGCTTAAAGCAGAAAAGAAAAAAACAGCCCAAATTCTGTGCCCTGTGTAGGAGTAGAGCGTAGTTCCCTCTAGAGTAGCTGAGATGCGTTGGCCTTGGCCTCCTGACTTAGCTGGGTGGTTCTCAGGCTCACACTCCGGGAGCAGCTGAGGCACAGGTAAATGTGTTGCAACATCCCTCAGGAAGACGCAAGGCTTCATTCCAGGGAACTTGTTTCATTACCAGAGTAAACAGTGCTTCTACAAGTGGCTTTTCCACAGACATTTGCTGTTAGAGCTCTGGCAAGAAAAGCTGTTTTCATCAGTCCTGCGAAGCTTTTTGCTTTGGAGTAAACAAGTTCAATCTCAGTGGAAACCGAGCTGTACCCTAGCAAGACTGGAGATGGATTACAACTCCCATTTGAAAGCCTTGAGACTGTTCTTCCAGAAACTCTTCTATCTCTAGTCATCTTTCCGGAGTAACTATCAAGTTTTCTACTTGATACGCTAAACCAATGCTAGTGTTGAAAACTGAGCTGTTTTTTCTTCTTTCTTCTGCTTGCTTCACCCTGGCGTTACCTTAGTTCTGTGAAGCATGCCTGGGTTTCTGGTCCCACATTTTATTAGTAAGTCGTGCCTCTAGATTTTTCTTGACCTTCTGATGGCCATGTTACATTGACAGGAGAGGTTTTGTGTCTTTGTCACTTGCAGCTGCCTCAGCTGAGACCTGGAAGAGCAGCTTCATGGTCTTGCACAGTTTTCTGCACACATAGCTGATATTGCAAGTTATTTTTAATATCCAGATCACTATCCAGTAATTGTGGTCATGTGAGGGTTATGTCTGCTTGCACAATTCCTTCCTCTTTCCTGAATGTTTTGTTCTCTATGATTATTTCATTTCGTAGAAAAAAACCTGTAGTTTCTCACGATGTTTTAGTCTGGTGGGTATTTATGGAGCTTTTGAGTGTTCTGCAGTGGTCTATGACCAGAGTAGCTTTCTGTCTACTTCTGCACTTAGTTTCTCTCCTCCTGCCCTCCTCCCTTTTCCCTCAGAGCGATAGCAGATGTTACTTTGAATCTTGGCCTGTTGGATGTTATAGGAAGGCCAGACCTACTCTGTGGCAGGGAAAAGGTACGAGTTTAAGGTGTTTTCTTGTTAAATCCAGATATCCACAGACATCTGTGAACGTGTTTGTACTGGCAGTGGCAGCAAGTAGATGTCGCGTAGTGGTTTGTCTGAATCCGCATTTGAGTTGTTCCCTGCTGTTTCCAGTAACTGGTAGAAAGTTTTGAGTTCTTAAAATAGCTTTGGCCAGGTTCTTTGTCAATATACTTACCTAGCCTGTTAGCACTACAGATACTTCAGTAAACGACCTGAGCAAAAGTATCTTAAAGCAAGGTTGTTAACTGGGACACATGCTTGCCTCTTTTGGAAGAGGTTTTCTTGATGCGCTAATGCTGTATCTCAGTTCAGCGAGCAATCCTGCAGTCGCTTGGCTCTTGAGACGTTATCTTTACTAGGAAGCCGTGGCTTCGCGTTGTTGGTGACAGCTGAGTGCAGGGAGTGATCGTGCTCGAGGAGCAAGGGCCCGTTGTCGGTGTCAGTGTTGGAGTCTATTCAAGTGCAACAGATCAATGGACAGCAGGGGCAGACAGCCTTTACTAAGCAAACCTTGATTCCTTCTCATTTTTTGAGCGCAGTTGTACATACCTATCGTTCCTCTGCTGGTTACACCTTCCTTGAGCGAGTAATCCTCCTTTGCTGCAGGTCTGGCTTTGCCTATGACTCGTGAGTTTGCTCGGTCGAGACAGCTATGCCTGTGAATGTCAGAGGGAAACAGCTATTGTTTCCTTGCTGTGGATCTAGGCCCAAAGCCAAGGAAGCAGGATTTGTGCCTTTTTCAACCAAAGGAGATGTGTGAGGTGGGACATCTTAAGTCCAGGGTAAAGAGATGCTTTCAAAATATGTTTTCCTAGTAAGGAGAGTAGGGGTTTTTCTTGAGAAGAACCAGATTTTCATTCAAACACTTTTTGTGTCAAAGCCCTATCTTTTAGCATATAATCCAGAAAAGAGCCGCTTCTCAGCTCAGCGTTTTTAGACTGAAATAGGGCAGCCTATTATCTTTGCGTTTTGGGACAAAAAGCAAAGCTAAACAGTAGGAGAGTTTGATCTAATACAGCATTTCCAGTACATCTTAACTTAGATGTCATTCCTTCATTCCCACACCACGCACGCTAAGTCGGATAACACCATCGTTACTTTGGATTCTTGCTTACTGATCCTTTGGTCCAGACCTTGGAAAATAGCTTCCTTCTCTGAGTGTGGTTTTCCTTATACAGCTGGCAATGGATTTGTATTTGAGTATCAATCAGCAGTCACTTAGAGACTGAATTAGTGCCTGGGTGGCGCTTGGGTCGTGCTGGTTTGCCGGAAGATAAGGAACTACATGTTTTAGCATCAGTTCTTTTCGCTTAGGAGAGGAAATATCTTCAGCACTGCAGATAAGTAGTTAAAAAAATGATGGAAATTGAAATTACTTTTAAGCATCTAAAGCAATGAATTTATCTTAAAACGCCTCTGTTAGAGCATCCAGAGCTCCTGTCAGCGTGGGGTTTGAGGACCTCACAAGCAATGCAGATGATATGATGGGCTATCAGATCTGCATTCCGCTCCTTATTTCATTGCCGGGATGGTAAGGCGAATTGGCAGTGATCAAACAAGAGCTGTACCTGGGAGCTGTCCCAGAGCTGTCGCCACAAGACTTCCCTTTCTCTTGCCTCCTTTGCCCTCGCATTCCTGAGCAGTGCGATTTATGTTCAGAAATGATTAAAGGTGCGTACAGAAAATAGAGGTAGAAAGAGTTGCAAATGAAACTTTGAAATGTCATTTCCATAGGCACAGAGTTAGCGTGGCTCCCGTGATATCTGTCTGCGTTGCTTTCATACCGTATCTGCCTCCTGTGCCTTTGGCTCCAGCTTCTTCCAGTTTAAAGGCGCTTTCCTGTCTTATGCTCGGAGATGATTACTGTCGGGGATGAAAGGCAGACGGAACAAAACCAAACCAGGGCTTAGGGCAACAAATGTCCTGTCAGGTCTTAGTCCCTCTCATTTATGATGAAAGCTTTTCAGGAACATGAATAGTAGCTACGTTCCAACAAGGCCAGGCTGGACAGAGCTCTGAGCAACTCGATCTGGTTGGAGATGTCCCTCCTGCTCCTTGCAGGGGCGTTGGACTGAGTGGGCTTTAAAGGTCCCTTCCCACCCAAACCATTCTGTGATTCTGTGTCTTCATTCTGATCCGGTGTTCTACACAAGCGCTAGCATGTTGCCTGAAAAAGGCAGTAGGAGCTGGGCTTTTGGCTGGAAGGGGGAGTGAGGTGGAAGGACAGAGTAGCAGAGCAGAGCGAAATGGGCCAGAATAAGTACAGGATTTTACGTTGTGACTCCCCAGCCAATACCCCTGCCATGGAAAAACAGTAACTTCCCTTTCAGTGTAAAGACTTAGCTAGGATAATTCCCAGGAGCTCTGTTATGATGAGCTGTCAAAGTGGTAAGTTCAACCAATCTCTCTCTCATACCACTACAAATATTAAGGAAAGGCGTAAGTACGGAATATTAAGGCACACTAAGGAATGGCCCCTGTGCTATCTAAGTGCATACCATAGTGCTAGCATTTCAGTGCCGTTTGTAGGCTCAGCGGTCAGAACCTCCTACCTGTCTGCAGGCTTGATGGGATACTGGCACAGCGATGCACGCTGTGGTGCGGATAAAATCCAAAGCCATTCCCAGGCCTTTGAGAAGCTTCTATGTGCAGCAGTAATAAGAAGGAAAGGATCCCTGTGGCATGGCTGGCTGCACACGTATTTTTCTCCATCACATTTACAGTCTTTAAATTAATGAAACACCACATAGAGAAGATACGTTGCCATTAGCTACATCGCTGTGCCTTTAAAAGATAAAGATTTCAAAGAAGACCTAAGGTCCGCAGACAAAAATGCTCATCAGTTTCAAACCTCTAATTAGGCGCGCAGAAAGTGCTGTTGTGCATACAAGCTTGGTGATGGCACTTGCAAATAGGTAGCCAGGGGAATTTTGTATTTGGAATAGTCTCTCTGCAGATGCAGGGGTAATTCTGCTTGCAGTGGAAGATATGCAACGACTGCTTTTATGCCCCGTCCTTGGGTTTCTATTAAAAAAAAAAAAAGAAAAAACCAGGATCATTATCACATCTCTGTTCTATGTCCATCCCAGCAGTGTAGACTGGAATTGAACTGGTTTTTCTGTGGGCTGGCATGATTTACATAAGAAATCACTTAACACTAACGAGAAAGCAGTGCAAGACTCAATAACTTGTGTCTGTTAGCAAAAATATCACAAGAAAAGTTGGGAAGAGGTGATGAATGGTGACGGTGGGGAGCTTGTGAGCCATCACCACTGTCTAATCTCCATCCCAGCAGTGTCAGCATGAGTTCTGTCACTGATTTACCGGGAGCTCAAGGAAAACAGCAGTGTTCAGAAGATCCCGTCCTTTTGCAGGGGTCAGAAAAATTCTTCTTTAAGACATAATTAAAGCATTTCCTAATTCTCTTTCTCAGGATTATCTTGGCTTGTGCTAATAGCTGCTTTCATTTAGAAGACATACACAGGTAGCTGAGGCCTTCCCAGTGTGCCTGGAATGGAGTTTAAACACACGGTTTGAATTTGCATCTTTCTCTCTGGTAAAAGCCTGTCTCTGGTTTCACCTGGTTCTGGAGTGTAGTTAAGCCGTGCTCACTGTCCAGCTGTTTCATCTTCAGGATGCATTTGGGTCCATGCTCTGCTGCAGAGCGTGTCACGCAAAGCTGTTACACACCGAGTCCTGAGTGGGAGTAGGATGAGTGTTGCCACTGAAATATCTCTGTGCCTCACCATCTCACACTGAGGTTGCACAACAGTCTCTAAATGAATCCCACTCATACATCCCAAGCGATTGCGCTACGGTTCAACACTGTGATTCAATATCCACGGTCTCGCTGGTGCTGGGGAGATGCTCCACAGAACGGTAAACTCGCAGCAAAACAAGGCAGCTTGTGTTTTCTTGGGAGGAGCCAATTAATAACAAGCATTATCTTCATCAAGTGTTCCCAGCTTTAATGAAGGCCGAAGGCCTTTTGTCCCCTTTCTCAAATTTCATCACAGCCGTCCCCGGTCTGGGCTCAGCGTGCGAGCCAGTCTGGAGGGAGCTCTTTGGAAAGCAGCCAGCTGGTCTGCCAGGAGATTGGATCCAGTTGCATCAGCATGGGAGCAGGAATGCTCCCAGGGCCGGCGAGACCAGTCTTGACTGGTTTTCCCAAAGCTCCTCCCACAGGAGCTCCTGCAAGGACATCCACTTACCTCACCAAAACCTGGGTGATCCAAGGATCCTGAAAGTAGAACAGCTGTTGCCTGGCAAAAGCAGGGAAGGGATTAACCCTTCCCTGGCCTCCAGGCCCGGTGACAGTGAAATGATAAGTGAAACAGCACCAGAGATGCCACCAAGCCGTACTGGCTTTCACCGTCACGGCTACGGAGCTATCACAGACGAGCATCTACCAAAACAGGGATGAGCCAGGCCCTTGTTTAGTGGAAGATGAAATTGATTGGTCTGTGCGGATTAACAGCCGACGATACAGATAGCTTTATGGAAAGCACTCCAGCCTTTCAGCAGGGCTAGACATCAGAAAAGATGTCTCGGGACGACTGCTTTGTGCAGGGTTATCAGCGCTCGTGACTTCGCTGTGAACCTTTCCATCTGCAATGGTGCTTCAAGGAGGAAACAGTTCTAGTTTTCCGTCTTTTATGTTAACAGTGTTTCAGTATGGAGCTTTGGATGAGCTTGAAGTATTCTCTACGCATATTTGCACATGTGCGTATACACCAAATCTAAATATCTGTAATTGCCTGTGGGGGACTAGACGAGGCAGTCCTTTCAGGGGCAGGTCCCTGGAGATGCTTAAAGGTGCCTTGCACAAAGGACTGGCTCCTGGCACAGAGGCATGGCCTGAGAACCTGAAGTTTCACGTGCCTATTTTGAGCAAGGACGTTTATGGCCCCTAGGGCCAGAAGGGATGAAGTTCAGTGTATGAAGTAAATGTTACCCTAAAGACTTTAGAAAATGGCAAGACTAACTTTGTTTCCTCTCCTGATTTTTAGGGTCAGCGTCATGACTTGAGAGGCCCTTCTGCCAACTGTAACATGATTCAAGCTGGCAGCGAGAAGCCGTCTTTGACCTCAGTCGGTAATTTTCCAGGTCCCATCCAGGCAGGGTGGGAGCGTGATACGGGCAGACATTCCAGCCCAGCTGATCTCGGGTGCTCTAAAGGAAGTAGGACAGGCAGCAGACAAACCCTCAGGCCTGTTTGTGAAATATTCCTGTGCAGTAGCTCCCAGAGCGGAGTGTAGGGAGGCTCACAGTTACCAGGGGAGGAGGAAGCAGGGGTTGGGGGGGAGACAGTTTGCTACTAATGCCATAACCTATGCAAGAAGCAGCCTGCCAATTGCTTCTTCAGCCCCCTACCTTGCTAATTACTGTTGGAAACGGTGTCTTCAGTGCACAGCATCTGGGCTGACTTTGCAGCACAGAGAACATGGATTAAACAGATGGTATCACCCACGAGCACGGCTAAGTCGGCGACCTTGGACGTGTCTTGGCAGAAACAGGATATGCCACACAAGAGGGTGCTTTGCGTTGGGTTGCTGTGCCCACATGCCTTCCACCGTGAGCCGGTGTGGTGCGCCTGCCTGGCCTCCCGAAGGACACTCGCTCGCGGCCCACGGGCATGCTGCTGTGGCTCCCGTGGCTAATTGCATCTCAGAGGCCTGGCCGAGGTGACTGGGGCCACCGAGCACAATGACAGGGCACGGGGCAGGAGAGAGCCGCTGGAGGTGGTTTTTCTCTGCGCTGCCCTGCCAGGAAGGGTTCATCCTGCCTGGAGTATGGCCTCCTGGTACCTCTTGTTTCTCCGTGGTGGTCTCTGTCCTGTGGGCAGTGAGTTACCACTGTGCCTCTGAGTAGCTGTGCCCCCAGTACGTATGCCCCTATGAGCTGCAACTTGCAGGGCGTTTCCTGAGGAACCCCAGCCCTCTGCTTTCCCTTCCTTAGGCAGCTGAGATTGGTGCGGCTTCACGCCTTTAAGCATCATTTTCTCGCCACCTTTTGTCAGATCTGTGAAACGTACTGTGCCTTCTCAGAGAATCAGCACAGCTCCATGGGAAGTTTATCCCCTGCACGGACAAAGACCCGACGGTTGCCAGAGCTCCAGTGAGACTCAACTCTGTGCACGTTTCTAACTTTTGTGATTCACTGGTGACTGTTAAGGGCCCTGTGAGTGTATTAGCACCTCTCTGGTGTCCTGGCCCTGCTGCAGTGTGATGGCGATGCCTCTCCTGGACCTCTTTGCTGTCTCGTGCAGGCTTGTGTTCTCTGAGCTCTGCTCACATTTTGTCTGAAGCAGCGTGCTTTTGGGTATTGCTGCGAGGGGAAGGTTGGCTGGAGGTGCCTGTGAGATGCAGGCAGGTTTTGCAGTGTCTAGGATGTTACATCACCCCGTGGAGCCTACCTTGAGGCTGGCAACAATAGCACTATGTCACCTCCTTTTCAAAGCTGTAGGAAACAGGGCATTGACCATTGCCTCGTGCTTCCATCAGCCCGCACAGCTCCTCGGGTGCTAATGTCATTTATAACTTCCAATGGATAAACCAGGATTGATCTATCCTCTGTAAAGAATTTTGGGCTAATCAGCTATTGTTCATTGATCCTTAAAGGTTCTTCCAACAAAATCAGAAAATAGTAGGAGCGCAAGAGTTAGTCTGGAGATTTCAGCCCACTCTGCGCAGCCCAGAAAGGTTTCTTTCCTCCTCTAGCTAGGTGGGAGGGAGACACATTCTCCGTTAGTGAGGTGCCCTACATACAAATCTGTTTCTTGTCCGCCTCCCAGCTGATGAGCTGTAAGCTACAGCTTACAGAGGGAGCACGGAGCCAGGCTTGGCAAGCCAGCCTCCCTTTTTCATGTCGGCTTCCTGATGCAATCTCACCCCTGCCCCCAAGTGCTGGTGCAACCAAAGTGTGGCTGCCTGGGCTCGCTGCTGAGCCTAAGCCGTATCGGCGACACCCATGCGCAGTTCCAGCTCTCAGAGCTGAACCTCCTGAAGAAAGGGCCGGGTTGAAGGTCTCAGTCAAGTCAGGCGTTTCTCAGAGGTGTCTGCTGCAGCCCTGTAGGGTTTTTGGTGAGTCACTGGAAAACAGGAGGTAAAGGGAATCTGCCGTGAGAAATGCTATGCAGTCATTTATTCCCAGCTTACCATTGTGGATTTGTTTCTTTCTGTGCTACCAGGACGATGTGCAGAGCCTATAACTGGTTCTCACGCACCCACTATTTCGGGATCGAGGTGTATCTCCTGAGTAGCAAAAATTTGTATAGGTTAATTCTCACCCTGCCAATGAATGAATCACTAAGGGAACAGAGAAAGGTGCCTCCTTTAAAGTATCACTGCCACCTGCATGATGAACATATTCCCAGGTTTACCTGTGCATATTTAACCCCTTATCAGAGCAAATAAATGACACTCAGCTCTGGCACTGGCTGCACCTCTGACAGGGACGGCGGGAGGAAACACCTGCCTACACTTGAAAGCGGTGTGCAAAACTCAAAAGAGTGCTGAAAAGGGGAGCAAAACAGGATTCATTTAACTACACAGCCTGACCTGGCCAGAGCTGTGTCCCACCTCCCACACCCTTCGGGTTCTGAATGTGTTGAGGAGGAGCAAAATCCTGCAGAAATGCTTAGCATCTGGCAAAACTGAGCTGGAAAAGTGCACCTCCCACCAGGAGAGCCCAGAAGCCTCCTTGCTAGCAACTGATGAGCAGTTTGAGTGGAGCAGCTGATGATCAACGCCTAAGGATGAAGCAGCTTTTCGGGAGAGCAAATTGTTTCTTCCTGAATGAAAGAACAGCATCCCCTTAGCTGAGAGCTGCAGGTTGGCCTGAGTTGCAAGGGGGAGGAAGGGGCACGGCTGTATCTCCTGTGTGTTTTTCCCACTTGGTTGGGTCATCAGTATACAGTCTGCGAAGAGGTGTGCCCCAGGGATGTGAAAGGAGATAAGCCACTGAGCTGTATTAGCACATGAAAGAAAAGACAGTGGGAGCTTCCAAAGGATGGCAGAGGTTCAAAACCTGCTCACAGAAGCACATAGTTGTGGATGATTACTGCAGCACACTCCTCCAGCCAGAGGTGTGGCCGGCGTGAGATGAGAACGGAGCAGAAAGTGAGTAATGCCAGTGCCATTCTTAGTAAGGAATCCTATTTTTAGTACAGATTGGCTGGGAATATAAATGGCCTTGAAATCAAAGAGCCAGTGAAAGGAGAACTCCATTGAAAGGTGCTGACGGCAAAGATAAAAGTACAGCGTCCCTGGAAGATGACCCCGAGACACGCAATGGCAGAAGCTGAACAGCGAAGGCTCTTTGGCCCACTGCTCTGTACTTGCCCTGTCCCTCTCCCTTTCTTTCAGGCACCGTTAGAGGCAGGATCCCAGGATTGCTTTAGTGAATTAAATATGGAAAGGAAGCACTGCGGTAAAATTGTCCGACGCACCCGACGCTGGGTGCTCCAAAGGGTTCAGTTGCCTGATACCTGCTGAGTTGCTGACACCCAAAGGACGGTGGTGCCTAACTCCTTTTGCATCCCAGGCTGCTCAGAAAATTGTCATGCAGCAGCAGTGGCCAGTGCTGCTGTCAAATGACTTGCAATGCTTGGATCATTGTAAGCAAATTATTGTGCTTTGGCTCTCGAGTGTGTTTCACAGGTTGGCTAATTCTGGCGGGGACGACAGGACGTTTCCCAGCACGTGTTGTGTTATAACAGCTGCCGTCTTTGTAAGGCCCGGCTTACTCAAGTCAGGAAAGAGACTGAATGTCTCGTAAAGGGCAGGTTGGAAATGGGAGCTGTTATTGGCAATAACGCCTCCCCTCTATGCACAGGTACCTCCTGTCCTTGCAGGGGCTTGATTTCAGCCAACTCAGTGGCTCTGGATTGTGGTAAACTGCACGGTCCCTTCTGCCCCACAGGAAAAGCAGAACCTCTCTTTCTTCTCTTTGGGGTCTAGCTGGGAGGCCGGTCCTCTGGGCAGTCTGCCTGTTTTAAAGAGCATAGCACCCAAATTGTCCCATGAGAACAATGAGAGCCAAATGAGAGCCAAATAAATAAAGCAGATAGCGTCTCTCAGCGTGACTCAGAAATGGATAGTCTGGCTGGCGGTCTCTACGTGTGTTGCAGACGTGGTTGTGATTTCTGGAGATCTAATGTCCTGACTCATCTGTGGGACATCTAGAAGTCCTGGGCAAATGTCCAGGGGCCTCACATTCTACCTGGACATCATTTCCCAGCAGAAAAGGAGGAATTAACTAGGGAAACCCTGGTAATTTGTGGGACCTCCTGTGTCCTGCACGCAGCTGTGACCCGCCTGCTGCTCTGGCTGTCGCTTTGACTCAGTTAACAGACACAGAGGTGACCGTGCCTTTCTGGTTCTTCAGAGTCTTTTAGTGTAAATAGCAAAACGAAATCTCTCTCTCCGCTCTCATGGGACTATCTCACGTCTGAGATGCAGGGCGCCTTTTGGAATGGATTTTGCTTTAGGAGCAGCTGTTTGGGTGTTGAAGGCGGAGGGATCTCAGAGGTGGTTGAGAACTGCTTTGAAAGCCTGTGCTGGAGAAGGAATGGCTTGGGGGCTTCTTGTTTGGTTTTTCCTTTGCTGTGCAATATTGGAGGTACCATTTGGGATTTTGCTCCTTTTCTAGTTGGTGGGACATGCGGCAAAATTAGGAAGTGTAGTCTGATGTGGCACTTACTGGCTTCTGGCTGTGCAGCGAGGAACGGTAGCCTGACTGAGACCACGTGATCAGGAACTTGTTCTTACGGGCATAAACCGTGTGTGGTTATTGCCGTAGCTTTTTCATTGACCTCACTGAACTTCTCAGAGTGAGGGCTCTCTTTAGGAGTTTGCCAAGTGGCAGCCGTCACCGTCAACAAAGGGGTGCTTTGCTCTGGACTTTGCTGGTGTGCCTTACCTGCCTGCCGCGAGTAGAGCCAACGGGATGTGCAGCACGGGGGTTGGCAGCCCGGACCCCGAGCGGCCTCCCTGCTGGTGACACAGCCGCTGCGGGAGATACTGCGTTCACGCGAGAAGGTTCAGGTATGCGAGACAGTGGGTGTGATCTGAAGGCCTGTGTGTTTGTTTGAGAGGTAAAGAAACACAGTTTAGTACTTCAGCTGCTCTCCTGTGATTAACATATAATCTCACCTGGGGACTCTGCCGGGGAAGTTCTGCCCAAGGATGAGCAGACAGGGTTATTGGTAACGTGCCTAGCTGCTAATCGCTGACCGTGGTTACAGGCAGGAGGTGATTCAGGGAGCATACTGCTTTGCTCTCTTCTGATCAGCATGGCTGTCTAGCAGATTCATCAAATTAGTCCAGGAAGAAAGAAGTGTAGCAGAAAGGTCTGATTTCACCCTTTTTAACAAAAAAAAAAAATTATTTGTTCTAAAACTCTTCATTCATTTTTTACTAAATTTTTTTTTCATTTCTTGACAAATAAAGAAATCACTCAAAGAAACAGAATGTTTTGTTTTGAGCAGAAGGACATTTTGTTTGACCTGGAGTATCGTCTTTGGGTGTGTTTTCATTTGGGTGATGGCGCAGGGAGTATCCACTGTGAGGTGAGAGTTCTCCGGGCTGCCCAGTGGGGACAGAACACAAAATACCTATGCACAGGTACCTACCTGCTCATTCACTCGGTGCTGCACGCTATTTGAAGATACCTTTGTTTACAGTAAGGTCACCCAGGTGTATGGCTTTGTCCTTGCTGCTTATTCACCCAAACACGCCTCAAAGTAAAACGCAAGTGACTATAAATAGTTTGGGATCCTTTAAGACAAAATGCAGGTGCAGTGTGACCACACCATTTGGTCCAAGTTTCACAGATGGTGGAAGAAGAAGTCCTACTTGGGTAGTTCTGTGGTTAATTTTCAGAAGCCTGGAGCACACCCTGAAGTTGCTAACTGTGGTGTTTTCCCACTCATCTCGACAGGGCAGAGTTGGACCCATGCTGAAGACTTCTGAAAAAGCTGCTCTGCCGTCGTGGATCTGCTTCCGTCACCTCTTGCAAGCTCAGTAGTGTTTCACCACTGTAGGAGACAGCAAGGTTGGGCAGCTCTACTCGTCTCCAGCGTAAGTGCTTAACAGATACTGGTTAGTAACTGCTGAGGAGGCCACAGCTCTTAATAACGACTCTTGTCAAAGTTTTATGCAGTTGTTTTTCTCTTCTGGGGAGGCAGAGAAGTACAGGTTGATAACGGCGCTCGTGTTGGAGCCGTTTGGGTTTGCCTGGGCTGTTTGCAGTGTCCTGAGTCCTGATGTTCGTTTGTTCTTTGTTTCCCCTGCGATTGTGTCTGCGTGCAAAGCCCTGGGGTTTTCTTAAGGTGTGCTCCAGGAATGGGGTGAGTGAGAGGAGCAAGCCCTGCTGGGAGGACAGAAGCAGGATGCAAACGGGCTCTTGGTTTCAGCACAAGACAGTGAGGAACTGCCGCGAGTCTGGGTGTGGAGGAAGTATGTCAAGATTCCGAGCCAGGGCTGGATGGCACTGAAAAGCAGGGAAAGCAGGAATAGAGTTGGTAGAATCTTCGTGAAGACACCTGACGAGTACATCTGAGGTGGAGCAATAACAAGCACTGTAAGGCCAGCCCGCAGAAAAGGGATCTGGTAGTGGAGAGGTGGAGAGTCAAGAGGGATACCTGTGCATGTCAGCGCAAGGCTGCTCTAGTGCTGAGGGCAGGTGATTTTGGTCCCAGAAGCTGTGCTTTTGTGCTGGCTTAAACTTGGAGAACTGGGAGGAGAAGGGTGCTTTGTGCACCAGGAAGTTACACTTGGAGATGCCGGAGCATTTAGTTTATGCTGGACCAGTCTGGATGCAGCAGTTTTGCTGCGGTGCTGCCTGACCTTCCTCTGCTCTGAGGGGCGAGCTGTGCACCAGGCCGTGTTTCTCACAGTGCTGCAGCCCAACAGCTACAGGTGCTCTGAGTGTCCTGCAAAAAGCGATCGGAAGGCACTGTGACAGCCCAGCTGCAGGCTGAAATAAGGCTTTGGTCCTGGTCGAGCAAACTGTTTGATTTGGCTCCAACTAGCCCAAAACAAATAGTATGGGAATATTACTGTTTTGTGAGGCAGCGAAGGAGCTGCTTGGCTTCCTTTTTCCCTCCCTACCTTGTCTGTTTACAGGAGAAGGCGTTACTCAGGAGGAAGGAATGAGGAAAGTGCAAGCCATTATCTCCTGATATAAATGACAGGGCCCATCCTGTAAAAAGACTCATGCTCTTCCATCAAGGTGGTTGTGTGGGTCCTGGGAGAATAAGACAACTTAATAGTTGTGGCTTGGGCTGGGCAAAGGATGAGCTCTGAAATCCCCAGGCCCTTTCTCCATGAATGGGAAGAACCTGAAATTTTTCAGAAGTAACTGAAAAGCGGTGTGAAATGAGCGGCCATTCATAACATGGAAGACGGAGTGGGCAGGCCATGTGCTCATGTTTTAACGCGGGCCTGTGTACGGGAGGTGGGCTTGGCTTTGCTTCTGAAGGCTAACTCTCCAGTTACACACAAGTCACCACACATTTTTTGTTGCGGTTTTGCTTCCCCAAGCGCAGTAGGTTCTGTGCTGGCCAAGGACTCGGTGTTTGTCCAGGTTTTGGGGTTATTTTCTCCTTCTGACCCTGAAATCTGTCTGCGAGGGAATTGAGCAGCAGTGCATGCGTATCTTGGTATGCGTGCATGTACTTTCCCACACGTGTCTGCAGACGTGACTCGTCTGTGTCGCAGGCTGCACCCGGTTACGGAAAGGCCCTGTGTGCCCCGTGAGGACCTGGATGCTTGCTTGCCCTGTAGTGGTTCCCTTCTGCAGAGGTGCTTGCGCTTGCTTACAGAGAGACAGCAGGGAGGCGCCGCCCTCCTCGGATGCCAGTCTTTCTGCGTCCTCGCGCCTGGCTGGCCTCACCGGTCCAGAACAGCCCCCCCAGAAACCACGCAGAGCTGTTGCTAGCTAGAGTGAGCCAAGTCAGAAGCAGGTCCCTCGGTTCCTTTACCCCGGCTTTACGGAGATATGTCAGGCATGCATGATATAATGACAGTGTGCCGCAGCACAAAGGTGTGGTGGAAAATCTGGTTAAGCGTGCTGGCTGAGCTGCTCCGTGGATCCTCAGCTGGGACATGCTGTGAGGCACAGCTCAGCGCTGTTAGCACAGGAAAGACAGGAGCTGCTTCTCTCTCACTTCAGCCTGAAGAAACCGCATTTTTCCATTTTGATTTTTTCCATCAGCTCTGGCATCCCTGCATAAGTGCTTGTGTGTGTGTTTGTATTTCTAGCTGTTAGGTGCTCTCTCGTGTTTTTATTATGACCACCTCTTGAAGCTCCATTTGAGATCGGGGTGCCTGTTGTACAAACCCATTTGTTTCCTTCAGATGCAGCTTTTGGAGGAAGGTTAGTCTCTCTCAGCTGCACGGCCTCTCAAGCACGTGTTCACAGTGCTGCTGGGTTCTCTGGCACATTGGAGCCCTGTAAACTTTGTGTGTGATACTGGCAAAGCTCGGAGGGTCTGTCTGCAGGGAGTTTATTGTAGGATCAGATATCGTACCTGGGATGTAACGTGAGCTGGAGACTGAGAAACTGGAGAGACGATCAAAACAGCGCTAGCAAGATAGGATCTGCAGCTGTACCCTCAAAGGGCTCTGCAGGCCAACTGCCTTAACGCAGGAGGTCAGGGGAAACACGGGTGTCCGGCTCCTTAAAGGAAAAAAGGTACAGTAATTTTTGTCAACACCTATGTCAGTCCAGCCCTGTTCAGGCTTCCAGAAATTTAACACGCCATCCTGAGTTGCAGCAAACTCATGCGACTGTCCTGGTCTGCTTGGGCCTTTGTGGAGGTGTGACGTGGGGAGGACGCTTTGATAAGCAAGTCTTTCTCCCTCAGAAAATAATTGCACTTTTCTTGTCCCAATTCAAGTCCAAGAGCTGCTATTTATTTGTTTGACATAAATTTCCAACAAACTATAGCATGAGAAGGATGTGGGAATGCAACTCAGACCACTCTGTTTCACTTATGCCAACCTGAAACACTTCAGTGCACGTCGGATCAATATTATGCCAGGTTTTCCCACAGCAGTACGTTGCCCTGAGCGTTGCTTGCCTCCTTGTTATCCTCTCTGAACCAAGCCACCCTACCGCATCCGTCGTAAGGTGCCCAAAATGATGTGTTCCCGCCCTGTACCTGGCAGAGGGAGTCGGCAGTGCACGGAGGGGGACGTTGCCCTCAGGGGTGCATTACGGCTGGTGGAGTTGGCAGAGGGGAACGAGGACCTGATCTGTTATTCATGTAAAACAAAGTCCAGCAGGGAAATCAAGCGGTGTGTTTGGTCTGCTGGTTGAAATTGCAGAAGGGCAAACAATCTGTTTGCTTTTCCTGGACTAAACAGCTTCTGTTTTCCTTGGGAAAATGGAAATTTGTGAATCTGCAGAAACTGCATTTGCAGTAGTGACTGCAAGAATGTATAGTCGCTAAGAATTTTTGAACAAAGGGTAATAAGGGAAATGGAGAGAAGCCAGACTTCACAGACCTCTTCTTGCCCTGCTGTCAGCGTGTCGTCTGACCTAGTGAGGCTACTATTTCCATTTGCAATGCCTGCACGCCCAGCACGGTTTGGCATTTGATGTGGGCTCTCCCCGTTTCTTCGGGAGCAGGGAGCGAGGCCAGCTGCGCCGAGGCTGCCGTGGCAGGGCGCAAGACGCACCTGCCCGCTTTCCTGCGCCTTGCTGGCTGGCAGGCGGGCGCTCGCCCCCAGAGGACGTGGCAGAGGCGCACAGCATCCCTGCAGACAGGGCTGTCTTGGCCCTGCAACCGCGTGGGGAGATCAGAGGGACTCAGATAAAGATCACAGATGTAGCTGGCTTCATTAACTTCGTTAGGCTTCTCCCAAAGATTGCTGGGTCTCTTTGGCTGTGTGTCTTTGGGCTGCGCCATCATCTGGGAGTGAAAAATCCAAGTGTCCTGGCCCCTGGGACTTGCTAGGAGTGCAATTCTTACCCTTAGAGCTGCCCTTTTCGCTCAGTTGCGCTGGAAAGACTGGCTCCCCCTCTGTAAACACACATTAAGTGCTTGCACAGAGGGAAAATGTCCACATCAGCATTCCTCACTTTGTCCTCTTTCTTCTGACCAGCCTTCATATTTCTTTACCTTCATCCTCTCGAGCACTCAGGGCTTTTCCCGTCTGGGCACTGTGAGCTGTTTGTGTAAACGGTCCCTTTATTCTGGCATGCCTTTGCCTAAGCTATCGGAATAAAAACTCGCATGGGTGACCTGAAAAGGGAAATACAACACCTCAGCCAACAAAGGAGGCTCGGAGGAGCACGAGTGGCCCAACCTGCTTTAATTCAGAATGCACCCAGGCTGCTCTGTGTTCGGGCAGCGATACCTGGTATTAGGAATTGGATTTTGTTTGCGTTCTCTTTGGCAGGTGGAGGACGCGCACACGTCAGGCCGGCCTTGAGAAGCTCTATTTTAATCGAAGGGCTTTGGCTCGGGCCCGGCTGCAGCATGTGGCGGGGGCTTAGAGCAGGAAAGGCCAAGGCTGCAGTGCAGATTTGCCTGTACTTGTAACCTGGGCAGGAGTTGCTGCTAAGGTGAGCAGCGGGGAGGTGATCAGCGATAGCAGCCTTTGTGGCTAGAGTCGAGTAAGACAAAAAAAAGGGGACTTTGTGTGGAATGTATGCAGAAGGGGACATTTTCCTTAGCTCAGGAGCTTGGAGCTAGGAATGCACTTTTAAATGATCCTCTTGATAAATGGACCATTCAGCAACTTAGGCTGTAGAAACTTGGTCCACAACTCTGAAAGCGTGGCAAAAATCTTAGAAATTTGCTTGTGTAATGATTACAGGAACGGACAGACTGATGGCCATCTGCTCGTACTTATTCCCTTCTTGAAGTCACGATTCTGTGTTGTGACAACCGTTTCCAGAGCAATGAGAGTTAATAGATTCACGTTAAAAGGGAAAAGTACGAACATGCAACTTCTTTAAAAACAAATCCTGTGAAACAAGCCCTCTGAGACCAGTAGAAAAGAAATGCAAAAGGCTGATTTCCGTTCAGGAGGTGGAATCATAGCTTAGGAGCAAACCTTTTCAGACATACTCAGGCTTTTTTGGGTCTGCCAGGCCAAATCATTGGAGTTACTCCCTACCAACGTACTTGTATTGCAGTGCTCATTATCTAGATGTTTCCTGCACATGAGCTGAGCAAATTCTTCAGGAAAAATCTCATTTTAGCTGGGTTTTTTTTAAGCTGGAGTTTTACTGAGGGAACAATTTCTGGCTGAAACCACCATGGGACTCCTCCTCGCTTAGCTGTTCGTACAGTGCCGAGGTATGCGACAAAGGAAGATGCACTTGCTGCTTGTGACAAGAGTTTCATTGTGTTATTTACAGATGGCCAAACACAGGAACTCTTCTACTGTTTAATTCTACAGCTCGTGTCGCTGTTTCCTCTTTGTCCATAATCTCCTTTATTAGGCTTAACAGTGCAGGTGTTAGTAGGTGCTGTATCAGTAAGAGCAGTAGTTATTAAAAGCAGTCACGGAATTATTCTGGCCCCAACAACGTGAGTTATACTTGTGCATGGAACCCCGATGTAACATTTGCATACAAATGAATGTGTCTTGTTTATATTGTGTTGCTATTTACTGTGAGCGATGGTAATTGCTGGGCTGGGCAGAAGCTGTATGGGTCATTTTCAGCTTGGATCCTGGAGGAGGTGAGCCTGCACTGGTATATCATCCGTCTCATCGTTTGTCAGTCTCTTCTTAACAACTTTTGAAGGCGTTGACTAATTTCATGTACATTTGACACAAGGCTAGAGGTTTTTGTGGTGGGGAGATTAAGGGACAAAGGACAGAGGCACCCGGTGAACTAGGACTCATTAATTCCGCTGCTCAAGGAACAGCTTGTTTGGGATTAACCTCAGGAAACGCTCTTTCACTGGGCCCAAACCTTCCTGCAATTATATGGTGATTGTGACAGTGTTTTACTTAAATCATGGGAATCATTCTATTTCAGCTTGCTGGACGAGGACGTTTGCATTTACCTTCCAAAGCAGGTTTTCACTTACGTGTTTGTTAAGTTTTGAAACACCAAATCAGATGAAAATTCCTGAGCTGATTCAGAGAGAAGGCACTTTCTTACAAGCGTTATGCTCAGAGGGATTGGAGGGGACACATCAGGAAGAACTACCAGTCTGTTGTTTAGCATAGTGCAGCTGTACATAAACGCAATTTTGTCTTTAGAAACTGCTGATTGTAGGTGCTGTTAGTAGTTAGAACTTGTATAGGCCCCGTCCCTCAAGATTAAATCAGATATTCCTCTCTTTCAGTTTGGAAGATGCAGGTTTTCACAAAGCCGTGCTGCAAACCCGTTTCCTGAAATGGCTGTCACGACTGAGAAAGAGGGGACGGAGCGGCTGAGTTACGGGACGGTGATGTCTGCAATCTGCCGTCCCAGCTGAGGAGACTCCGTGTAACCGTGCCTTTAGCGAGGCCCACGCCAGCGTAGCGTAGCTGTGAGCGCTGCATGGACGCAGCAGCCGAGGTGAGATGCCTTCGAACGTGAGTAGAACAGCCAGAATGTGAGGGCTGACGTAGAGACTTTTTATCGGGTAAGGCTTGCCGATAGTTTGCGGCTCCGCCAAGGAGGTTCAGATCCCACCGCGGACCAGTCTCTCGTCTCAAGACCGTGAAGTCGTTCATGGCCGTTACCGTGACAGCGGGCGATCAGGTCTCTAGGCTGTTTCCCTTCCTACAACACTACAGATTCCCAAATAAATACGCAGCACAGTTACGGTCACACAGAGGAAGCTCAAGAGAAGTAATGTGAAGTACTTGCTTTTGAATGCCAGTGTCACATGTAATTTCCTGAAGTCCAAAATAGCTTTAGTAAAAAAAATAACACTTGTAATAAAAAAAATACTTTTTTTCAAGAAAACTTTGAAGCATACGCTTGACATAGGGCCAAATGAGTTTGTTAGAAGACTCATCCTAGTTCCACTGAATAGTTCAAAGTTGCTTTTGTTCCTTCCGATTCAAAACATACACTCAATTGACACTTTTTCTGGATTACTGAGTGCCTTTGTCTGAAGTTCCAGTATAACCAGTAGTGTTCCTAGATGGAAATAGGAGAACAGAAAAGATTAAAACCAAGGTCAAATTACATAAGAAGAGGAAAACAATAACAGAAAAACAAAGTTGATTTGCTTTTTGTAAAAATATTTACATTGAGGGTTTTTCCCCAGCGCTTAGAAAATGTGAGGCAGAAAGAGGGAAGATGCATTTTAAAGGTAAAAATTGTGTAAAATAGCTATTATTTATTGCCTTGCTGCTGCTACTGTTTTTGGGGATTTCTCAAAGATGAGATTTAAATGGGGAAAAATTAAATGCTCCCAGAGCTGAGCCTTTGCCTTGTGCTTCTCGCTGAATATCATCAACCTAATTCCAAGCAGTATGAAGTCTGTTATTTGACATTACCTTGAAGGCAAATTTTTATGTTAAATTTGAAATAAAAGGCTGTGATTTATATTTCCTACTTTTGATTAGAAACAGAGAACGTGCAAATTAAACAGACCTTCCTGTTTCCAGCCTTTCAGCGAGTGCACGTTTCAGTTTCTGTTCCTTTCCCATTGCAGAAGGGAAAAAAAAAAAGGATGCTCTTGAAAAAGGATGGATCCTTGCGTTCGTATTATGTCTGCAGGAATAACTATCAAACATGTCTGGACATGACTCGATCTTAGTAAGGGCTTTGATTCGCAAGCGGGAACACTTTGTATTGGGACAGCTGTTGTTATTCCTGCCCCAGCTCTGCTCCAGACCTCAGAGGATACCGCCTCCGCTGCAGGGGTGTCTTGGTTGGTCATGCAGCAGCTAAACCGCCACGGTTCACAACCAAACAAGTTAAAGTAAAGCTGCGCTGGTTTCACCTCCCTTACAGTGTGACCAGATGCACGAGAACTTCGTTAGTGTCAGCTCTTCAGCTCGTGAATATCCCCCTAAGACATCGAGTAGACACAGCTATTCCAGTTACACCGGGTGAATATCTGGCTTGTGCTGGTGGCCCACCTGCGAGAGGCAGCGTTAGGAACCATGCAGAAATTAGTTGGTGTAACTCGTAATAGAAGATGAGACTGTAAAAGAGTCAGCGTTCTCAGCTCCCTGCTCCTTCTCCACTGTTGAAGGGACACCATGGTGCTAGGCCTTTATTTTAGAGATGAGTTACCAGTTAATGTTCTCTTAAAGTGCTTGGACACTCAAGATCTAAGCCTAGCTGCCTGGTTTTTGGAGTGTGCAGAGACAAGAATATGAAACATAATGGAGGGGACAAGTCTTGCAACAGAAGGGCAGCACCAAACGTGATGAGGCCTTGCGTTCAGCACAGCTACTAAAAGCGGAGCAGATCGGTCTGCAGAGAGTATCCTGCAGCAGCCGGGGGTCGGCCGTGGCTCTGGGCGCTTGTCTTTCAAGGGGAGCCGTAGGGTTACATTTCCTGTTGGAGTCATCTTCTGACACAATCCTGACTGGTAGAATTTCGGAGGTGAAGGGGCCGAGCTCTCTGGCATACCTGCCTAGCACTAGCCTTTGTGGCACGTGAAGTATCCTTTCCAAAGGATCCTTTCCAGAGTTTGGAAAGGGCTCCGTGCCCGTCCCAAACTCCGGCGTAATGCCTGAGCTGCCCAGCCAGCTCCTGGTGAGAACTTCCCCGTCAGGCTGTGCATTTGGGTGCAGTGATCAGCAGTACCGTGGCTAATAGGCTGGTGTTTAAACGGCTGTAATTAGGCTTCAAAGTAACCATTATGATGAAAGGGTGAAATCTCACATTCTTCTCCACACTATCATTTCAGGGTGTCTGGCAGCACCCCAGAAAGACAAAACTGCATCGCTTGATACCACCAGAGCTACCTGTTTGCAAGGAATGTCTCACCTTTGGTTTATAAAGACCTTTTTTTTCCAGGGAAAAAAAAGAATCCATAGACTTTTCAATTAAGTATTCTGTTCTCTCCATTCCTGTGGGTTGTTATCTACCCAGTACGTAAGCATTTTGCAAATATTTGACTGGAAACGACAAGAGATAAGGACAGGTGATAATCTGCTGGTGCTGCAGCGGGCATGCCCCTACCAACCTGCAGGGTAACTGCAGGGAAGTTTTTCAGCTTACCGTATCCTAGAATGAGCATGGTCTTTACTGAGAGCCTGCCTCTTCTCTTTGCTCATTCATCCACTGCACATTTCATTTGAATATCTGAAACGCATTTCAGCATTTATTTATGGCGGTAGTCCTCCCTGTGCCCCGCTCTGTGTTTCAGACAAACCAGGTTGCGGGGCAGGAGGAACGATGAGGGTGATGCTGCTACTGTTAAATGCTGGTACTGGCTTGTTCTGGAAAAGGACCTCTTTCTTTCCGAGCCTGTGCACTTTGGGAGGAGAGCAGGTTGGGGAATCTCGTCTCAAGTGCAGTCCTCTGTGCTGTGCTGTTTGTTCCAGCTCCATTTTGAAGGATATTAGCAGTTTCCATCCTCCTCCTAATTGCGCTGCCATAAAACATCCTTCTTACTCATGAAGTAGGATACCTAGATCCACCTTCTTGCCTCCTGGCTAATTACTGTCATTATCTGGCTAGACGAACTTGTCGTGAGATTAGAATCTCCTCAGAAAACAGGGTCATCTCAGGAAGTTCTTGCTATCCGGTTTTGTGTAAATCAGTCAACTCTGCAGCTAGAAGGCAGCTTAGATTCTTGAGAATTCACACGCTCCCAGGAGGGGAGCAGAGGAGCGTTTCCACATCGGAGCTGCTTCAAAAGGCACTGGGCGTTCCCACTGACATCAGTGGGGCAAAGACTACGCCCACTCTCTTGCACCTGCTCAAGGAGTTGCCCTTTAAAGATACTGAAAAGTGCTAACCACTCGCATCGATTTCGTTGCCTGGGTGTATCATCGATGTAATAAAGTCGTTATACTCTACTTAGTGGATCCTTCACCCCTGGGCTTTTGCAGTTTACCTCAGCATAACTCCCCAGCAGGCTTAGACATGCAGGGAGTAAAGGCAGAAGCCGTAAACCAGGCTAGTCATTTTTGGTGTTTTTTAAGGCTTTAGGTACTTCCAGCTTAAGGTCCCAATCTAAAAACAAATTCAAACCCCCTTTTAAAACAGAAGCTTAGCTTTGCACTTTGTTTTGTCGGCACCGGGTGGTTTGCCCTTAACTCTACGGGGCTCTTACGCAGTCTCTGTCGGGGCTGGTTGTTTCAGTGTGCTGAGAATGTAGGTCTCCTCGTGCTTAGGCAACTGGAGAGTCAAGCACCTCTTACCTAATTCCCTTCCGAAGTAGGTGAGCAGAAGGAATCCGTCCTCCCATAAACCTTCGGTGACACTTCGCTGTGCACACTAGCCCACATGCAGCCTGCCATGCCAAAGAACAGTATGTCACTTAACTGTATTGCGTTTTAACAGGCCTGTGGCATCCAGGAAATTTATATTACCCCATGAATGCTCCAAAACGGAAATGCGTGCAGTTATAGGCTGCCGTAACCATGGCTACGGCTAAACAAAACACTCCCTTCCTCAGCTATTGTCGTGACCTAAATTACGGATGCTTCTGGCTGTCCTATATGTCTGCAATGCTTCAGTGATTCTGCTTGGACTCGGAGACCTTCCTTAAAAAGATGATTGTCTTCCCAGCTACCTGTTCAACGTTGTCTCTGTGCGAGAGTGGATCGGCCAGAAATTCCGGAGGCAGAAAGTTTCTTAATGAGTTTGCCTTGGAACAGAAAGCCATGGGGAAATGGGCTCTCCTGGCGAAGCCTGGTGACATTGAACAAGAGTGTCTGGGAACAACAGAGCTGAGAGAGGGCCCGGAAATAGTGACTGTGGGGCGAAATAGCAAGGGAAAGACGTGCTGGCAGAGCTGGGAACCCTGCAGCCACCCTGGAGAGAAGGGGGCAGCAGTGCCCAGGGCTAGAATATAATGAGGCCATCCAGCTGTATTGGGTGCCAGTTTTGCGTTTTGTTAATTGACTTTCACCTCCTTTTGCCCTAGATTCCAGATCACTGAAGTGAGGATAGCAGGCATCTCCTTTGCGGCGCGCTTGGAGATCTCTTGGTGGAAAAATCCTAGATTAAAACAGGGGTGGTTTTTATACACCCTGTGCCAGTTCCTGGGTCAGCTGCTTGTTCGCTTGTGAGAGAGACACGGCTGTAGTGGAAGAGGGGTGCTACGAGCCAGCATTTGGTGTAAGTTCTCTCATTTTGCATGGGAGCACATCTTTAGGCCTTGCTGCAATCCACTATTCCAGTTGTACCTTGCAGACCAAACTGGTTATATTCTCCTTCAGCCCTTCTGGGCCCTTCGTCCCTATGATACCTATGTATTTCACAAGTCTCGGTGAAAAGCCTGCAAATGTTGGTCACAGTTGTACAGACTAAACTAAGGCTGATGAACACTAGACTAAACTAAGGCTGATGAACACTAGGCTTAATCTGCAGGGCTAGTGCAAGGCTGTGCAGATGAGCATTCAGGAAAGGGGTGTGTGCACGCATACTTAGTGAGCAACCCTGAAAAATTCCGGTTCTTTACTTTGCTTGGCAGGGCCAGGGCAGTTGCCAAGTCCTCAGGGCAGCAATTGGCTGCCCTGATCCTTTCTCTTCCTACAGTTCCCTGCTTCACTTACACATTGTCGTCCAAATTCAGCAGATGTTGAAGCTGGGATGCTGCAGACAATAGTCCTCTCCTCTGATTCAGCCTTAGAGCAGGCCCTGTCCTGTGTGGGAAAGGAGGCAAAAAAAAATATTGCCTATGTGTGTAATGAGGCTGTTTCATAATGCATACACACAAGACAGCCAAATGAGGGTTGCACAGACATGCTGTTTCCAAAGGTACCCAAATAGTGAAGCTTCCTACTTCCTTTAGAATGGCCCTGTTTGGACAGATTTGTGACCTAACTAGCTCTGGGGTGAACGCTACCGCTTGGCAGTCGGTACGGCTCAGGAGCGAGTACGGTGCATGAGGATGGTTGTCTCAGACCGCTGAGACGTTCCTCAGGTAGTCGCACTTCAGCACCTTTGTGTAGCGGTGCTGGGACCTGTGGCAGAGGGAGAGGAGAGGGTCAGAACTGAGAAAGCCCTAGAGGCTGGTCAAAGGTCTGTCAGCTCGGCTTGGTGGTCCTGGAAGAGAACATGAGGAAAACGTGATTACCTGACACGCTTATGTTCTTGTGATAACTGAGGTTGTAGCAGACATCGGAGGGGCAGGTTTCGTGTATCTCAAGTCCTTTGCAGCCAATAGTACTGGTGGCCTACGCTTCTGCCAGTGTGCTGCTGCAGAGGCCTCCAAAGCAGTTCATCTCCCTTTTCATTCTGTTACAACTGCTCTCCATTGCACTAGCGAGTGTGCTGGTACAGCTGAGAGGGAACAGCATCCTCTAGGGAAGAGCTGGTATTGCCTTTGGACTGCCAGGCAGCCCTCAGGAAAGTGTTCTTAGTGAGGCGCAGACGAAGGCTTGAACTACCTGTCTGCCTGCCATTCATGCTGAGAACGCGTTTATCAGCAGGCTGTTAACCCAGAGGGAACCACTTCTACATCTCTTATTCTCCCTTGAAGTGCTCCCACTTTGGTTTCATCAGCTCTTTGTAAGATCTGAGAGATGCTCAGGGTCGCTCCCTAGGGTAATAACTGTGCCATGTTCCCTCCAGCCAGGGCCACACACATCTGAATTCTTACCCTCAGCACAACTCCTTGAGATTCGTGGAGAGGAGCAGTTAGATCAGAAGATACTACTCTGAGAGTGCCACATTGGTAAAAGGAGGCAGTTTTTCTGTCTTCTAGTGAGCAAAGGCTGCCGGCTGTGACGGCAGCCTAGCTCCTGGCAGCTCCGTTGGCCTGTGGAGTTAGAAAGGTAAAACACACCACTGAACACCTAATGGTGAAGGGCAGCTCCGGCAGAAAAGTCTGAGGGAGAGAGAAAAAGCCCACATTTACAGCCTGTTGGTCTAGGCACCTGCCTGAGATAAAGCGCAGCTTCAAGTCCTGTTCTGCTGGTTTTGGATCTCAAGTGATTCATTTCTCTCAGAGTGATGGAGCTGCCGACCTCCCAGGTCATGGTCCCCCTTCCTCCTCATCACCTCCAGCTTCTCTGTTTGATTTTGGAGTTTATTGGTTTGTTTGATTGTTCATTAAATGCAAAGTAAAAGCACCGTCTAATCCCCTCCCATCCTTCTGGCTAAACAGGCTCACCCTCAGTTCAGAGGCGTGAGGTTTTGGCAGGAAGGCTGCACCCCTCGGCTGGCTTTCCTTCTCCGTTGACTCCTGCAGAGGGATCACTGCCTTTTGCGAGGACGTTTGGATTTAGGCTGGGAAGCAGCGCCCCAGCGCAGACAGCCTGGTACTGCATCCCTTTCCTTTTAATCCTTCTGGCCTGTGTTGAGGCACCTGCCTCCCAGGAAAGAACACATCTTAACATTTTCTCCTGCTGGTAGGACCTCCCTGTCGCAGCAGAAAACTATGCGTAATGCTGCAGGGCGTCTGTCACCCTCAGCCACCCTTATGGCCACGGCACAAACCTCTCGCATACGTGCCGAACGTAGACTTGTCTTTCAGCATCTGAGTGAAACTGCATCGAGTGCATTCGTCTCACTGATGAAGCTTCTCCGCTACGTCGAGCTGTTCAGGCGGAACAGGCACGTATATTACACATTGCAACTGTCCTTCGCAAATCACATGCCGATTTGTGGCGGAGAGCTCTTCCCCTCACCCCGATTTCTCTTTCGGGTGTGGAAAAGAACATTACACACATAGGCAATATTCAATTTCTAACACTGCTTCAGACAGAACTCCTGAGGGTCTTGCAAGGTTTTATTGGTTTCTGGCACGCTACTTCCTTCTCTTGTCTGGAGGATTTAGAGTTTTGCCCTGGGGCAACCGATCTCCCTCTGCCCTCTCCTCACTCTCTTATCACTTAACTAAAGCCAGTCCCATCTCAGCAAGCCCGTGGGACGGTGATGGGGGAGCAGGGGACAGAGAAGAGTTCATGTCACTGATGTAAAACCACGGTCTACTTGAGTGTTTGTTTAGTACTTCACAAACTATAAACCACTCCGTGGGGGTGCTGGAAATAGAGGTAAATGCATGCGAGTAACGTCACAGACCAGCATTGTTGGTTTTGGTGGGTCTTTGAGAGTCCTCTTCCCCACTGGAAGCCACGTGGCCACACAGCAGATAGCAGCTCTCCCCTGGGCTGGACGTTGGTTTTCTGTATCCTGGACCATTTTTGGTAACGACCACGTCAGTGCAGAGGCAGTGGTCAAATGTTTGTTAGTCCGTGAGTCCAGGACCAAACATGCTCTGGTGACGTGGTCACATGCCTGCCTTGAAATCCAAGTTACGCTGACACACTAAGTTGAAAAATAAAGCAGGATCCAATGAACGAAAACTTGCAACACCCAGGAAACACTTCTGGGGCTAAGCCTGTCTTTCTGGGACAAAATGTTCCCTCTACTTGCTGACAGTGGATGTTGCTGCCAAACTTTCTGGTACCTTGAAATCTACTTTCTGGAGAAAAACATCTCATCACATCCTAGCACCTCATTGTTGGCTCTTAACTGTTGTGAAATCTAATTGTGCCCTATGGCTGAAAGGCAAACGAAGGAGACCATCTCTTCAAGCCCAGAAGCGACACTGAAAACTTGCGTCGCGCAGCAAATGGGACAAACCTTGAAGAAAGGGAGAGGGGAAGGCAGGAAAAGAATAAGGAAAAAAAAGAAAATAGAAACAGTACTGTAACATTCACACCATTATGTTCACTAGACATTGATGATCCTTCTTCAAATTCCTTTAAGTAATTTTTGAACCAGTTTTTGACTTTCACTTCAGGCAGTGGCAATGAGTTCCACAGGTAAACGATGCACAAATCAGTGAAAAATAATGATGGCCCCAGTGAGCCCCTTCGGGCAGCAGCCTTGGAGCAAATCACTGTGTGGAAAAGCTCTTCTGTTTCACAACTGCAGTCTAATAATTACAGCTAATTTTGTCTGCTTCTTGTGTTACAGGAAGAAGTGAAAAATCATTCCCTGATCGCGTCCTGTGCTTCACTCCAGAGCTCCAGCATGTTCCCCTTCAGTGTTCTTGTCAAGTGAGAGAGGCCTAATCTGTTTCTTCTCTCCTGCTGCTGCAGCCACTGTAAGTACCTCATCAACGGTGTCACCCCAGACTTCCACAGTTTTGAGGAAAAAAGAGGTCATAGCAATGGGATGACTAAAACTCCAGGTGGGTTCAAGATGTTACCACCCTATTAAAGTACACTGTGGCACAACTGTATTTTCTTACCACCTTCTAATATCCTCTGGGCTTTTTTGGCCTCTGCAGGGCACTATGTAGGAGGAAGACTCATGCTGCATCCAGGCTGGACAATTTTAGGAAGGTCTTTGAGTTTTACTGCTGTGGTCTGATGAGACTGTAAAGAAAGAATAGGCAAAGCTTTTTGCAGATTGGAGAACAGCAGTGTCGAAGTATGGAGAGGATTCTGGTCTAGGAGGACATCTGAGTGGGGTTCACAAAGGGAAGGAGGAAAAAACTAAAGAAAGCCTTTTTCATTTGAGCTAAGGTAGCGCTGGACACAAGAGCTAGAATACGAATCAAAAGCTTGAGTCTACCTTAGACTCCTCTGGAGGCCTTAAGTAAATCTGCCATCCCAAATTGTCCTGACTAGACTACCTCTGCCAGAGCATGGCTTGGGCCAAAGAGCACTGTGGGGTCTGGGACTCCCAGCACATCTCTGGTTGTCGGGTCCGCACTGTGGCACGTCCTGGAGAGACCATGGTGAAAATTATCCCTCTCGCACCATTTGACACAGCTCCCTGCAGGGAGCCCAGTGCAAACATTTTTTCCAAGCACTAAAATAGATGAAGCCAGCTATTTCTATTGCTAGAGGATTAGATAAGCTTAAGTAAATTGTCTTGACCACCTTTTCTCCCCAGGCCCGGAGTGAGCGCCTTTGAGATGCTCGTTTTTTTTTTCACAATGAGGGTTGTAGAACACTGGCCCAGGTTCCCCAGAGAGGTGGTGGATGCCCCATCCCTGGAAACGTTCAAGGCCAGGCTGGATGAGGCTCTGAGCAACCTGATCCGGTTGGAGATGTCCCTGCTCCTTGCAGGGGGGTTGGACTAGATGACCTTTGAAGGTCCCTTCCAACTCTAACCATTCTATGATTCTGTGATTCTATGATTCTTTTCAGAGCGGTGGTGCCCTCTGAAATGGGCAGCCTGAGCAGAGTAGCCGCTGCCAGGCTGCTTTTGCTGCAAGACTTGCCATTACTTCCAAAGTGCTGAATTCCTTTTGGTCTAAATCCCGGAGAGCTAAGAGAAAAAAAGTGGCTCCCTTCCTTCAAGAGCTCCTTTTCCTCCCCCCAGCAAGTTTCTATTAAACTTCCCTTGTACAAATGCCGCCTGAAAGTCAGTAATTAGCCTGTGGTGGTGCATGGGGCTAAGTGAAGCCCGTTCCTGGTTAGTCTGCATTACAGAGTGCACAAGCGGGACAGGCACAGTCCGGAGTCTCAGATCGCAAGTTACATTTGCATGTCTTTGCCTGCCAATGAAGTATATTTGATATGGAATTGCTGGGACAACAAGCGTGGCACTCCTGCCTGCTGTTCTGCAGCACGGCGTAACTAAGCCCTCGTGCTCAGAAGTCACAAGTAGAGCCCTCGGAGAACTCTCCTGGTTCATGCAAACTGGATGAGACACGGTGGTTTAGCCTACATATTTTGAACTGCATTTACTTGGTAATCGTCTTTCAGAATTCGAGGGTCGAGCATTTTAAATCTGTCTGTAACTCTGTGGACTAGAGAGGTAGTTCATTTTCCTTTCTTTCCTTAGAGTCAAAGGTGGGAATCTCATAATTGCAGGAGTTGCAGCTGTAAAAGGGAAAGATTGCTCTGAGATGAAGAGCACTGTCACCGTAGCTGGTGATACTACAGATTATTTTCTGGGAAGTGCTGGACTAGACCACTCCTCACACTTCTGGGAAACCCAAGTTGTTGATTCCTCTTTCCAGTTTTGTTTCATGAGACTTCTCTTTTGTGGTTGAAGCCTGTGTTTGCCACCCCTGAAACCGACGGCAATGTCAACCTGGGATCGGGGGGAGCAGCAATAGGCTCCGAGCTGGTAAGCAGACATCCCATTAGACAGTGCCTCAATCTGTATTCGTTAGCTCTGGCTGTCTTCTCTGTCAGCAACGATGTGTTTTTTCCTGAGGACCCGGCACCCCTTTAAGCTGCAACTCTTACATATTTTAAACGGGCATCGTTGCTGTCCTCATGATACGACCCTTCAGCCAAGTACCCCGGGCAGCCATCAGTCTGTCTAGGGCTCCTTCTCTGGAATAAATGAAACTGTGGCTCCGTCTCCATCTCAGGGCTTCACCCTCTGGGAAGGACAGCTGAAACTTTCCTAGTCATTCAGACAGCTTTCCTCCAGCTCCTTACCCCTCCCCAGCCCCACGGTTTGAAGAGCCTGCTTTCAGTTTCTCTCTGCAGCAACTGTTTAAAGCGCGGGGTGGAATGAATTCTGGTGTTATCACACCTGCTCGACACACTTCACGAGCAGACTGCGGAGTTCAGAACAAAAAGAAGAGCCTGTGAGCCAGTTTCTGTTCAGACACACCGACCCACCTGCAGTCTTGCAGAACAAAACCTTGTTCCCCGTTCTCAGTCAAACCCGAGCTTTCTCACTCAGCTCAGACCTTGTCTTTTGTGCAGGCAGAGTGACCTCTCACCTGGGGCTCGCCTGCCCAATTTGTAAGCCCTTTAATAAAGATTATCCATTATCCTGCTTTACACATCAAAACGCACACAGGCTCCTCCCAAGCAAGCGAACTTGGCAGCTGAACCGTGGGTAAAAAGCATTTATACAAATGGTGCTGTTCAAGGGCGTCATTTCTCGTTCTGCTCAGCAGAAGGAAAAGATTTCTTCCCTCCAAGTCTTACCGAAATAGTTTGTAATTAATCACTGCAGTAGTAGGTTTATCTAGACACAAAATGACTCTGCTGTGGGCATACCATGTGTACTAAGGACGCAGCTGGCAAAGCCTCGCTCTGTCCCAGTGTCTCTCCAAGACTGCTTCGGAGACGGCCTGGAGAGGGGGGCTGGATCAGGCTTTCCCTTGCTGCGACATCGCGTGCGGCACTCCGCCTTTTATAACTGCCCTAGTTTTTGTCCGGCTCTAAAGGTAGCTCGTGCTTTGTGTGATTATGGAGCATCTACCACAAGAAGTCTCTAATTTAAACTGAGGATTAGCTAAGTGTCTGGCAAGTTCTTCATGGAGGAAACAAAACAATCACAATGCGTTCCGGCTTCTCTGAGAAACGACGGCTTCTGGTGTCATCTTGGAGCGGTGGTAGCAGGTGACAGTGAATCTGTACACATCGTGGTCCCTCATGAGCCACAGACAATGTGTATTAGAGCCCCTTTGCATCCAGGCACCGGGAGAGGAGGGTCCACGCTGCTGCAGACGGTGCGTGCAGTGGACGTGCCGTACTCTGCCACGGGCTGGGAAGGATTGTCCCTGCAAATACGTGCACCGCTCTGCCCAGTCCTTCTTCATCACGCCGCGCCGTGCCACTTCAGTTAACGCAGCTCCTCGTGCTTGCCATAGCAGACCTGTTAGCACCTTTTAGATCTATGTAAATTCCGGTGTTGATGAATTCAGCAACTTCCTCTTGAAAACCTTTATTGGGTGACTTTCACACTGCCCCCACAGAGCCCTGTTCCTTGAAGTCAGTGGGAGATCTGGGTGTGGTGAAAAGTCAAGATCAGACCTGTAAATCAGATGATAAAGAGAAGTGAATCAGTAGGAAACGCTCTTTGGGAACAACATATTTCTCTCCCGTCAATTAAAAGCACAGGGAATGGCTCAGGAATAGCTTCCCTCAGACATGTAGGAGACTATATTTCAACAGCTTAATGGTCTAATAGAGCTTTCTAAAAGGTTAAGGACATAAAAGCACGCTTGTGCTAAATAAATTGTTCAGACCATCTAATAAAATGCATTTCTGAAGAAGGATATGCAAATCTGTGTGGTTACGCCAGGGACGCGTTCAGAGCTCTTGTACAGCGTTAGCATATCCTGTGGCGGAGCCCGGTCCCCAGCAAATTGACATGCTGTGTGCTGTGCCCCAGAAATGTTTGATGTGGCTTCAGGTGCTCAGCCCTAGGGAACATTTTCTGCTGTGTCCAAATCTCTTAGGTGCTCTGAAAGCCTCCCGTGTTCACTGGCTCCTCCCGAAATACCCGTGGCAGGCCACCGTGGAAATTGTGTGCCGCTTCTGTCCTTTTGGTTGCTGGGTTTATTTAATTAACATTAATTCCAGCTTTCTTCTCCCTTCGTTGTTTCAGAAGCCAGTGGTACTTAGCCTGGTTTGGGTCATAAGTCATCAAAAGGTTGCCCGTGACATCATTGCAAATAAAATAAAAATGCACAAAAACATGCCCGTGCACGCAGAGGACCAAAGTGGAGAGACGGAAATAGAAAATGAATGTGCAAGTTTTCACTGAGAGCAGTCGCAGCGTTCCTGGTACTGTTTGCTCACGTGAGCCGCGCCGGCACAAGCTGATTCTTGGACTTTGTCCCCAGAAAAAGTAAAAGACATATTGAGAAATGCCATTGCCAGGGGTGAATGTCACCGCTCGTGTTCCCCGCGCTCGCAGCGTTTCCCGTGCTCCTCCCTGGCCCCTTGTGCCGAGGGCTCTGCTGCTGCCATCGCCCCGCTTTGGGACTTTCTGTATTGCTTATGGGGCAGCGCTTGTGGAGCGAGTGCCTTTCCATGAGCTGTTTCATCATGCGCCTTGAATCACGAACAGCAGCGGGGCTAATAAAAGAACCTTTGAGCGCTCTGCAGATGGAAGATGTCATACTGGGAAAATCAATCCGCAGATCTGCTCTTTGATGGGATCTAGCTGCAGGCAGAAGCTTTCATGTACGGCAGCATCTTCCCAGACAGATTATTTCCTTGCTCACCTTGTGTACGGTCGTGCAAGTCCGGGGATAAGCAGCTTCGCACTGCAACACTTTTATAAACAGAACTAGAGTTCCTTTCTCATCCAGGCTGCTTCCCTTTGGGGGTGTCTTAGGATGGATGAGAGAGAAGAGACTGGCAGTGACCATCTGACTCGGTAAATCCGGTCCCAGAGTTCACAGACAGTGATTCAAGAGGGGGTTGCAGGAGCGACCCGTTCAGTGCGTGTCAGCTGCAGGCACCTCTCCGCCCAGCCCCCAGCACGATATATCTGAGGTAAATGGGATGGCACACAAATATCTAGCGTGTCCAGTTGCACAGAAGAAAACGCAGGAAGTTGTTTTGTCAGCGTTTCCATCCAACATTTTTAAAGTAAAAAAACCGTTAAGTGCAGCCACCTCCATTGCTGGGAGTGAAACGATAAGGATCAGGTAGGAGCTGTGTGCAGATGGCTCTGGAGTTCTCATCGGAAGACGAGACACATATTGAAACACGTTGTGATACTTTCTTCTGTTACTCATTATCACATTTGCACCTAGAAACAGCGTGAAACTCTCAAGAGGCCAAGTCTTACACATGCCAACCTCCCAAGAACCCTCATACATAGAGAAAAGGGCGTCGTTTGTACATGCAGATCTCATCTCACCTGAAACAATAATAAACCCAGCCTGTGAACTTGTTACATTTTTATGAGCCTGCATTTTGGGCTGGAGTTTCTCTTTAGTGAGATTTTGTTTGGGACCCGTTTCCAACAGCTACAATTAAAAATAGTAAATTACTACCTAATCTAATCTAGCCTGACTCAGCTACTTTCTTCCAGGTTTATTTGGTTTTTATCTTATTGGCAGTTATTGAATATTAAAAGCCTTCTACAAGAGAACTTCTAGACAGTGCCAGTCCAGGGGAAACACGGCAAAATCACAGCGCAGTGTGAGGGTTTGTGAGCTTTGTTAACCAGGACCGAGCCTTGCAGCGGGGATTGCCTCCTAGAGCACTTTCAAACCCCGTTTGCCGTCGTAGCCCCCTCCCTTCTGCCCGTCGTTCTCCTAAACACACCTTGTGGCAACATGGAAAGGCATTTATTTACGTGGAGAAGCAATGCTGGGATAGTGCCGGAATGCTCCATGTTTAGTCTGAAAAGCAAGCGGTTTTTATACTTTAAAAAAAAAAGTTATTTCTCTTTTCTTTAGCTTTTCTTTCTTATTTTCTTCCGCCCATACGTTTTTCTCACCGTTTTGCTGCCCACAGCCCTGGAAGCCCGTTTCCACCAGGAGGTGCCACCGTGCGTTACCCACAGACCGAGCGGTTGGCTCTGCTCCACATCACGCGTGAAAGGGACTGTTAGAGCAGAACAGGCAGAGGGAAATTCCACCCAAGGCATTTTCATTCCACCATCCCCAAATTCCCAGGTAAGTATTGCTAGAATTTAGAACGAGTATTTTTATGCTCCGGCTGTGGAGCACAGCACTATCTATATGATAGTCCGTCCGTCTCTCCGACACAGCACTCCAGTGACTTCCTCATAACAGTTTGATCTCTTTATTGTTTTGCTGTTTGTTCTTCCAAAGTGCAGAAATGTTATTTCGCTTCAGATCTCCGAGTTAATGGCAGGCAAAAGGAAGTGGGTGTGAAGTAGCTCATACGTGCGCTCTGGGAACCTGGTGCCCTTTCTATTTATAGCTCTACTTGAACTTTCATTCATTTAGTTGCTATTTTGGTACGGCAAACATTCCATCTCCTGGGGAAAGTGCATTAGCAGTGCAAGTGAGCAGGAGGGAGAACGCATCGGTCATGCAGACAAGTGTTTAATGGCCCTAGAGAGCTCATATAACCAAAGCCATACGGAACAGAAGCTTCCCTTGCACAGCCATTCAGCTAATAGGCAGAGCAACGTTTTGAGGTAAACCCCGACCTTTTTACTGACTTCACATCTTTTGTGCAATTTTAAATCAAAGGAATTCCTGCTGTTTCTGTTCTCAGTGGAATAGGTTTGTCTGATAAAATAAATACCCTTAGTCACCTGTCCCGTGCTCTGCCTTCTGAGTGAGAGCTGGCTAACAAGCGTTACAGGTGGGCTTCTTAGTCCCAACCAAGGGGCTTTCCCGAGCTGTTCAGTGTCTCACACGGGTCAGTTGTAGTGCGGCCAGGCTCGGCCCAGGGTCCGTAGTGAGCCGGCAGGTCTGAGGTCGGGCGGGAGGGTGGCCCGTGGGCTGGCTAAACTGAGGGGGAACAAGGTTATTTCCCAGACTGTTCTAATATAACCTCATGTCTCAAGGCACAGGAGGCACCCATGTATTTTTTTGTGGGCCAGTTATTGTGAAGCTGTTAGAAAGACAAAAAAAAAAAAAAAAAAAA